>WBNO01019952.1:0-47776 GCA_013400575.1 Peucedramus taeniatus
AAAAAACCCTCACCCTAAATTAGTCTAAGCGTTTATAGGGTAACCTTGAAAATGCATTTTTTTTTGCCCATTACTGCTATGATCTCTTTCCATTTGGCAGGATTGTTCTTCATCTACTTGAACATGAGAAAAACTGAAGAATTAAAAAATAATTGATTACTTTATTGAATTCTAATTTAAAGGCATTAATGTAAATCAAGAAAGGACTCAAATATTTCTGAAAGGAAAGAAATAAAAGTCAGGCTGGTAAGCTAAAGTAGTGAGGAAATAGGAATTTTGTTAGAGTCATTTGAAAGAGCACCATTAAACTCACTATTTTCAGAATGAAATGAATAATCACAAATGCTTGAGAGTAAAGTGTGCATCAATACTGAACTCTTTGAATCATATTTCTACTTTTTAAAAGAAAAAGTGTCCTGGATGTTCTTTTTCTGATTTTTTTTTCTCTTTTTTTTACATCCTGACTTTTTTTTGAGGACAAGTCACACAAGGAGACAGCATGAATAAAAGATATGACATGCTTTTTTCCATTCCTGACTGAATTTAAATGAATTTCCAAGCTTGGAAATTGAATAATTTTTGTGTAACTCATAGATTGTACTTACAAGGGAAACTGTAAGGAGCAATAAATATGCAATTTCTTGCTGCCACCATTAAGCTACTCTTTGGAAAAGCCTGTCTTAACAACAATAAGAAGCTAGTGCTAAATAACAAGAAACTGAAGTATTGTTCCAAATAAAGGTTTATATTTGATGTTTCTAAGTTTGAAATTTCTTTTCTTAGCAACCACATCTGAGCAAGGACCAAGATATTCTGAGCACAACACCAGAAAGTCAGAAGCTCATGCTATTTCTTCATAGAGAGCTGTCATAAATTATGTAACCTTAAGAAAACAAGTTCTGGAATATTCAGTTGACTGAAAATTTTAAAACACATTGAAAATAGCTATTAACAATGGTGTAACTGTGGTAGTTCACTCATGTGGGACAAAGTTCTCCATCCCAGAAGCACCAAAGTGAAGGATGTAGAGGAACAATTCTTTATTTTGATTAGACAGATTAGACACTGAAAAGGGGTTAAAAATCTTTCCTTTGTAATACTATTGAACTTGAGCCATGAGAAATTCATTCTTAAGTAAGAAGTCTAAATATGATATACAAGAATCTACATAATTACCTACTTGATTACTTTCATTCACAGTTCTTTTCTTCCACAACCCATTATCCCCGTCCACTTTTCCTCTGAAAGACATAGGGGTTGTTGATCTGTTTTTTTTTGCTAGCTGCACATGACTTGCCAAAATTGATGTCATATATTGTAAGACACCAAAATTGCTGCTTATGGCAAATTCCAAGCCTTTGAGGACCAACCTAAAACAGTGGTGTGACTTCTAGATAGAGTTTAAGTCTTCAGAAACAATATTAATTCTTGGTGAGTATAAGAATATTGTGTTTGGTACAATTATCTACAAGTAGATGTTTTGCTGCCTTAAGCACAACTCAAAAAAAGCCCAAAGGTTTGATATGTTTAAATTATTTTTATTATGCATCTTTTGCATTAACTATAAATTATTTTACAGCAACAGGTTCCAAACAATAACATAAGAATGTCCAGGAAAGTTGTTTGGGACAGCAGGGAATACAGAGCTGAGAGAAGTTATACTCAAATATGAGAGGTGCCAAAGGATATTTTTTGCTAAAGGAGTGAGTTAACTGAGTTATTCCCTTTCTTTAGATATTTTACGCAGCATACTAATTCTGGAGTTTTGATTACTTTGCTTTGCTTTGCTAGCATGAATATATGTATATTTAGTAACACCATTTGTCTTTTCATGTTCTATTCTCTAAAGAATCTCACTCATGAAAATACAGATTGTACATAAAAAGTAACAAAACTGCAAGTACTTTTTGGCCATACTGTGCAATTATTCTAAGAAAAGTAAGACTGCCTTATTTCTTTTCTTTTTTTGCCCTTTTAAAATAGCCTGGAACTTTGCTGTAAAATAAATGGCAGTACTGCTGCAAAATAAAGTATGCAAACTTCCAGGCAGACCTCTTTGATGCCAGAATAAGTTTTACTCATTGCCTTTGCTAGGATCAGGAATGCCACTCATGAGAGCTGCAGAGGGATGTTCTCTAGAGCATTTTAAGAAGGAGTATATTTATACATGAATTATCTACCTATGAAGATTAAATTTGCCCCATAGTTTGACTGCATCTCTTGCTGGCATTCGGGTGACATGAGATTAACTTTTTGTAACTTTTCTTTAAAGCATGTATAAACCCTCCATATTACTGACTTTCACGAGTTTCCAAACGTTTTTAAATTCAGATGTATGTCTTTGATCTGTGTATTTTAAATGAGTCCATTTCAGTGGAGAAAGGGAGATTCACTTGATGGAAGGTGTAAGATATTGTAATCATTATTATGACATTTATTGTTATAACAGAAGATCCAGACACCTTAATGGTGAAAACTGTGATCAATGAAAGTGGTAGTTAGTAGAAGGTAGAAGAAAAACAAGAGACAATGTAATAATTCAGATCAGATTCTAGAGACTCCTAGAGAAGATTGCTTCAGTAAAAGGAAGCACAAGAGAGAAAATAAAATAATGATGACTGGAATATAGAAATATATACACTGCTTAAAACTTCCATTTGCACAAGTGAATAAATCTATCTCTTAAAAGACAGATTGCTGAGAGTCCCTTCACATTTCTAAAACAAAAACTGAAACTTATGTTTCATTTAATCAAAGAAAAAGGGATGTAATTACAGACTTTCTTTTATTTCATTTTATTTGATACCAAACATTTTCATTTATCACATAAAAAGAAATCTATGAAGTGCTACTATTCAGCCAGGTTGAAGAGAACTGTTGTCTTATGATGAGGCCAGCTGGTGTGGTGCAAAACTCTATCAGCAGTGTGGAATCTCAAATTTTTGCATTATCTGCAAATTCATCTTCTCTAACTGGATCGATTCACAATCAACTGTCCCTTGTTTGCCATACCCTAAACATCACTATGTATTAATCTGAGTTCAAATTTTATCTCCCAAGATTTCAAGCTTATAACTAAGCTATTTAAGATAGTCAATGAAAATTCTAGCACATAACATCAGCGCAGAAAATCTGAAGAAACCATTTTCTTCATTTCAAAAATCATTTATTTCCTCAAATGTGACAGACCTGCCCATATCTATTATCATCAATGACTGCTCTGGCAAGCTCAGCATTAACCACCCTTTATATTTCAGTATGGATTTTCACTCTAGGGAAATTCTAATTGGGCAGTTGTATGAAACATGGTCTGGCTCTTTTCTGCCAAAATAGGAACAAAAAATAGCTAAAATCTAGAAAATACTGCTCTGTACATGTTTCTTCAATGACCCAGCTATGTATGTCTTAATAAAATTTTTCATTGCAAAATTTTGATTATTAATTTTCAGTAGTTTGATGGTGTAATTATTTTGATGCATAAAATGGACAACAAATACAGCAATATGAACCTGAAATTCCCTTTCCATTTTGCAAATAAGAAATGGCTGAAATGCACTCATGCTTTTTACTCGCTGAAACATAGGAATCAGAGATGGAAAGAGTTTGTCCCAATGTGTTTACACCCAGTTTTGATGGTGATACTATTCTCTATACAGAAAGCCAGACAAGATTTATATCTTATTTGCCTAATCTCATATTGAAGGCTTAATTAGAGTTTGTGCTGACCTTCTTCGTGGAGAATGGGTTTATCTTTCATGAGCAGTATTAACACCATGAATCCTTACTTTGAATCTGAATTACTCACACATCAGCTAAAAATGTGATGCTGAACTGCTTAGCTGACTTACAATGACTGCTTATTTTGAATTTTATACATCTATTGAATTTGAATTGAAACTCCTTTTTGTTGCAGAAGCTATTAAACCCAAAAAGCCATGTGACTCTTGTCACCAACCTACATCAGCCCACATCTTCAATGTTCTTAGTGAACTGTTTGTAAATGCTTGAAGAGAGAAAGTGACAATTTGAAAAAAACATTTACTTTTGAGATAGTTTCAATCTTTAAATGGAATTTAATGTTAAATATATAATTTCTTCCTCTATGCAACTAAGATGAGTAGTAAAATCACTTTAAATATTTTGCATAAAAATGTGGCTAGTAATTGTTTGTATAAGGTTTTTGATTTATGTATAGAAAGAAAATATGATGTCAGAGTTTTTATGGTAACTGCAATATGGCCGTAAGGACTTTCCAAGCAATAGTATATGAAAAAATCATGACATTTTCTGTGCAAATTACCTAGCTATTTTCTTCCTGAGCTAAAGCATGAAAGATTAGGTTCACCTAACAGGTTTCTGTAAGGACAGACTTAATATTACCTAATGGTAGTCAGCTAAAGAGTAGATCTCTACTCTAAAGTACCAGTTGGGGTCCTTCTACAGTCAAAGAGAGAACCAATTATGTACATGTCTTGAGAATAAATCATCTTCTTTAATGGGACAGCCCAAAGGAGATAGTGTGAATTATCTTCTAGGATGCTTGTATTAATTTCTCTGACTGTAGAGGTATTTTAGATAATAACACAGATTAGAAGCCAAATTGTCAAGAAAGCAAAAGATGAGACCTATTCAGGCATAACAGTCTGTTAGTTAGTTCTTGATCTATTTTAGAGAACTTTTTAAAAATTATTTAATAATGCTAGCCAAAATAACAAGTAAAATGGGTCTGTTGGACAAAAGTATCTTTCTGATGTGTTCCTTGACCTTTGACCTACCAAAGAATGTGTTTTTTCATCGGATAAAAAAACAGAGTTAAGGAGAGTTAATTAATATACTGTGCTACTACACTGCAGTAAATCAAAGAGAGCACAGCTATAAAAGATCCTGAAAAACACAAGTCTTTACTGAAATCAATTTTCCAACATTTTTCATATCTGTAGGATTCATTAATATTATAATTTACTCTTTTTAATCTCTTTTTTTTTTTTCCCCAAGCAACATGAAAATATATCGTATTTAGATTATATAGTTCAAATGGAGACATTATGGTCTGTTGTGTAGATACTCAATTACAGGGCTTTAAATACACAAATTATGTAAATGCCTATTTAGGGAGTATTTACAAAATACATTATTGACCTAGTAAGCCATAACAGCTCCAGTCTGACAGAGAAATACCTATTTAGATCCTGCTTAAAATGCAAATCATTGGCCCAATAGGGCATAACAGCTTCTTCAGAAGTGCTGCATTCTATCATAGAAATCCATGGTTGGGGACTTGCTGGCTAACGACTTTTGTGTGAAAGCTACCTTGGAAACTGTCCTTAAGTACACAAATTTCCCACATGATAGAACATAATGGCTATTTTTCAACAGCTTCTGGCTACAGAATAGTATTGGGTTCTATTAGGTAGCTAGTTAGTTGTCAGATCTCAAACAAAAATGTGCAGATGCTATGCAAAGATATGCATTGGCTTCAGATTCCCCTCTAATTTTGTTTGAAACAATATCTGCTAATGTACAGCAGCCATTTTTCAAAAATGATTATTAATCCCTCATGTGGATTTAGAGCACAAAATCGATAATGAAACAACTTTGGTGTTAAGGAATGTTCTATTGAAAAATAAGACATGGACCAATCCTCCAAAAGGGTAATTATAAATCCTCATTAAGCAGAGCACTTTGCACAGCCTTCAAGAGGAAGGATGCACATGCATTACAGAAATGATTGAAAATACGCACATTTAAATTACATTTGAATGCTGTTCATTAAATATTTCTAAAACTGGGCCAGGCTACTTGGGATTTCTTCTATGTAGCAGCCAACTCCTTGTACCAAAGAGTTTCAATGAAGTCAAGAAGTTTTGGAGAAAGCACAAAAGCTTGACTGAGGAGACTATCAGGAGTTTTTATTCCTAGAGAAAAAAAAAATAAAGCCTGTTGTACACCTTGGTTCAGTTTTGAAAGTGTACATTTAAAGGAGCATCACCAAACTGAACAGGGATCTATTATTGAGTGAACTTTCTGAACTACTGAAGGAGCTGAAATACCTTCACAACTCTCAGTTTGGGGACTTGGAAATGCTTAGTAAGAGATATTGAAAAGGGATTTGTATTTATAAGGACCAATTCCAGTTTTTTACAGTTCTTACGTGTGCAAACTGTACTCTTTTTAACATTGAGAACACAATTCTTTTGTGAGTGCATCCACTGTATTTATTAATTCTTTTGTATTGCTAAGTTGTTTTCCCTATTTTAAGGTTAACAGTGGACAAGTGTAAACAGTTGCAGGAAGAGGGCAAGATAATGAGTAAGGAATATACTTTTTAATTTTAAAAAAACCTCAAAAACTTTTTTCTGAGGGTTTTTTTCAGAACAATTTAAGAAAATCTCACGAAAAAAAATCTACAAAATCTTAGAGAACTCGCTTGATAATATAATTATCAAACAATTTTAGGATCTCCAATATTACTTCTTATTGCTTTTTTATTTAGTTCCTTTTTTCTAAGAGAGCTAAAACAATTTTCACTGTGCAATCATTATATATCCATTTGTTAAAAATTTTATTAATGTATTACTGCTTGTATTTATAGCACTTGTCATTGCATATTTCCACCTTAAATAGCATCAATGAACAATTTTGTTGTTCTCCTGGAAATGCATGTGGCATGTAAACAGAGATTCACAGATTTTAAATTACGACAGATTGTTGCTCTTATTTTAATAAAGAAGTGCATAGTTGATAAGAGAAAAAAAATAGCAATGCTTTACAAGTTGAGAAAACTAGGACAGTTTTGAATTCTCCTTATTTCAAACTGAGGTGCTATAAGTTTAATAATGCAGAAGCAACAGATTTTTATTTCAACCTTTGAGGAACAAATTAGTCTTATCTTTACAGAAAGGTGCTTTTACACAGTTTTAAGTGCAAGTAGATTTTAAAATGTGTATAAATGTAACAGCTGAGGACATTTTATCTATTTTGACTCTGAGCACACCAAAAGTGAAGTGATGCAAAGAGATCATATAATAATTAGAAAGCAGGTTTGTATTGCAAAAATCCTACCCATGTAAATTTTGTACTAACTGAATAGATAACCCGCTTTTTAAATATATTTTGGGATTGGTCAGTGACATAAGATTGATTTTGCTTCTAAAAATATAGCCCTAGATTTTTTCTGTACTTTTTCAGGATCTTCTGCAAGATCCTGTTTATTTGTTGAGAGTTTTTTTCAGAGCTCTGGAGAGACAGGAACGTATCTTGCATCTACAAACCTCCTTGAAAAGGCAGTTGATCATGTGACCACTGGCCAAGTACTTGAATTGGAAACTTTACCTCCAAGTGTGCCCAAACATGACAGAAGAGTGAAAGAAAACTAATGTATGAGCTCATATATGAGATTGAAAATGCCACCATTATGCTGAGAAGAAAACCATTCCTGTAAACCTCCAGGTGAGTGATATAGACCAATAACCACTGCTCTAAAATACGGTGTTTCCACAGCTTCTGACCTAAGTTAGATTCCTAACTGAATTCCCTGTCTATTCAGAAGGTGGCAAAAGCAAATAACTCAAAGCACAGTGGAGGTGTCATTCTGCCTTGCCATTAAACAGGTTGCAGAGAAGGACAGACACACGGAAAGATGTGTGAAAAGAGAACATAAGATGGAATTTATTTATTCAAGAACACAGTGAGAAAGCAACAGACACTTGTCATGTATTAAAAGAAGGATTCCCATACACATCTGGCAGGTCCAGCAAGCAATGGGTGCCCTGCTTGACTCCCTGCATACCCCACTCTGACACAGTCAGACCAGGTTTACTGACTGGCTGGGCCTGGGTTTCCCAAAGCAGAATCTCAGTCAGCTTGATCCCTGAAGCCATTTTTTCATGGCTCAGTAAGACAGAAACTGTCCAAGTTGGTGTCCCTGAGAAGGACCCCGATAAAAGGAGCTTTTGGACTTTCATGCAGGCACAATCTAAGCACACCACAGGCTTGGGTCTTTCAGCTGAGTCCTCTCCTGCCATGTCCCTTAGTGTCCAGTTCCCTTACAAGCCCATTGTTCTGCAGAGGGTCTGCACTTCACAGCGTCTTGTCTAGGCTCCCACCCAGAGCTCAGTCTGCAGCTCCATCTGCAGCTGCACCCCAGCTACCAGCACTGAAGGTATTCCACAACAGCTACAGATGGATAAAAACCCTAAACAACATTGTCTGACTCCACAACTGACCCTACACTGCACAGGACATTGGACAAGAGAAGTCACCAGGTCCCTTCCAACCTGAACTACCCAATGATTGTGTGCATGCAAATAATTGAACTAAATTGTATAATTTCTCCATTGGAGACCTGAATAGGATAAATCACTAACTACATATCTCTAAGAAGTATTTCATTCCCAAAAAAGTGTACTTTGGCAAGTAATGGGCAGGAACTTTTATTAAAAAAAAAATTAAGTCCTTGTAATAGGGAATCAAGGAGAAAAGCTTTCATACAGTTATTCTTCAGCCTAGATTGATAGCTGGATACAGACACTAGAATGTTTGTTCAATGAAGGAAACTGCTTCAGGACTCTATGTCTCACTAGTAGATGATTAGGAAGCGTTTGTATTCTAGAACCATTATGTGTACACATACAATAATAGCCGTGCCAAAGTAGTCTGGGTTTTAGAATAGGACATAGTACAGAATTGTACCCACTGAGGTATCCTGTGCTAGCTGTGGAGTTAGCAAACAGCCCAGGTTCTTACAAATACTGCATTTTTTCAGTGAGCCAAACTGACACAAAACTATACTTTTTTTTTTCTTATTTTGTGCATTACATTTTCATGCTTCTTTTGATTTTTCTCTGAGGTTTTTCTGAAGCATCAAATCAAATGGTGTTATTTCTCACTGCTAATTCCCTTCATGCCATTACTCTCATCACTCCAGGTTGTTTCTGTTCCTTTTCTGTTTCCTTTTTCATGCCAGCATGATTGGCTTGTCACCAGCTTAAAGGGGAAAAAATAACTTCTAAGGTATTTTATCCACCCTTTTGCTCAGTGAGTGTAAGATTAACCTCTATGTTAATAGCCTAAGTAAGATCCTCCCTCCATCAAAGCCATGGGGTGTGGTTATGTGAATTGCCACTTCTCCTCAAGTGAAAACAAGGAACTTTGATCAGGACTCATATATCAGCCTCTTAACTTTTAGCTTACAAGCAGGCTAAGAGAAAGCAAACAGGTTACAAAGCCTTACACAAGCAGTTCAAAGGCTTCTTATGTTTCTTCTGTTGAAAGAGCACTCTGACACGTAAAGATTTTTTGTTAGGATCAGAAAAGCCGGTTTTCAGCTCATACTTCTGTTCTACCTGACAGAGAACCAGAGATAGCTGACATCTAGTATATCTAACATTTAAAGAAATTTCATCAGACCTGGTAGTCAGATAATGTATCCTTGAATGACTGTAAGAACTACTTTCGGCAAGGCGGAGAGGGAGGTTGAAATTGCTATGAGCCCTTGCAAAACTAGATTAAAATTTGGGAAGCAAACAGTACAAAAATGTTTTATGGTATGTAGATTTTTACCCATCACAGAGCACTCAAGACAAAACATAAAATATTAAAAATGTATCCCTTATTTTATTCTAGACAAAGAGAGATGTACAAACATTAAAAAAAACAAACAAGCAAGAAAACCCCTAAAGCTGAAATTTGAAATGTGGTACTTATTCCTTAATAGCTTCTAATCTGAAAGTCCCTTTTTCCTAAGGATTAAGCAAAAGGTCAAGGCAGAACTTGTTCTAGAGGGGAAAAAAAATATTTCAAACTGTTATACATGATCAGGAATAACTCTGTCTATAGAGGTTTGCCTTTTTAGTGTGATCACAAATTTTTCTAAATATATATTAAGACCAAGGAAATTCTCCTCTTTTTTAAGAAACAAAAGAAAGAATCAACCAACCAAAAAATCCTGAAAAAAAATGTACCTGCCCAGAGAGAGGAAGAAAAAAAGCAGAAAATACATCCTTCATCATGTTTGCTATCACATTGCCACATACTTTTCATAATGGCACATACTTAATTGCACTTTCTTTGCATGAAAAAGGGACACACAGATGCAACTGCAGTTTTTCTTTTCAGAATCTCGTTTTGATACTTATTTTAAATTCAATAAGCATAATACTTACATTTGAAAACTATGGTCTCAGATGCACTGAGAACCACAGTAATGAATGGATATTTTTAACATGACATCCACAAATATAGGCAACAGCATGAGTTTTCATAAAAGAAAATATACACAGATAGTATTTTTTTCCTTTAGTTGTAATATTTCCTAAGAAATGTTATTTCTGTGCTGTCCTTATTAATAAGTTCCAAGCACAGGAGCTGGTGAGCTTGGATGTATCTCAAGATAAAGTGGTTTAGGTCCTTATATGATGTTTCCATTAATATTAGTAGAGTCTTCCTGTTTTCAAAGGAACTTGATCAGACCCTGTGATTGAAAAAAAATTACATATCCTAGTATTAAGATGTCTCAAACACCCATGTGGACACAGATCCTTGACTTATGAAGAAGTGTGTGACAAAACCTACATTTTTCAGAGCTCTCCTATGCAAGAAATTCTCTGATGTATAATTACAACCAGACTGCAGGATGAGAAACATCAACAAGCCAGAAAGTCATTGAAGAATTTATATCTCTTCTTAAATACATTTATGTGTGAACAACAAGTATTCAGCCTTGAAGTACGAGATATCAAAAACCACTCAAAGATTTTTAGGACCAGGTTCAAACCCAAAAGCCAAGTTTGTGGAAAGATATAGCTCACAAGAGAGAGTGGACAAATGATACTGCTTAATGTATTTAATATAGCTACTTCTTTGGGCCAGAGTTGCTAATCATATTTTATAAATTTTAATATTAACTAGAAAGCTGTTAAGCCAGAAAAATCCTTTTAGAAATAGTGAATGAAGTCTGGGAAAAAAAAAAATCATTTTATTAAAATGTAATTAATCCATGTATTTTTATAAAGCATCAGGGATAAAAAAAAATCTTTTTAGATATCAAAAGGAAGTATTTATACACAGTATCTAAAAGACTCAATTGAATGGGTCAAGTCTAGGCTAAAGTTATAAGATTAAAGGAACATAGTCAACTTGAATTTGATAATGGACTATTTTCCTCATAATCCTGTTTCTGATAGACAATAATCTCTTCTTTATAGTAGTCTAATCTATTGGTATTTTAAAATTTTTAAATATGTTATAAAGGGTCTCCTACTTAACAGCTGATGTTTACAGGACCTTTTCAGTGACCATAAAATGGATAAGCTAGATGCTTCAACTGCATACTTTGGAAAAATATCAAAACACTTTAAGTATACTCTAGGAAGTGATGCAATGAAAAGTGTTATGTTCAAATGTTTTCAATTGTGTAGAGAAAAAAACAGAAACATTCTTAAAAAAAACCAAATACTTTCCCTGTTATAAAATATTTCAAAACTATGGGTAAAAAAAATCATAATGTGTAAAAATTGCAGCTCAAAACTCATTCTTCTTTGAAAGTAGATTAATTTCTGTATTTTAAGAGCTATTCCCATGGCATGTTGAAATGGTGAAATTTCAAATTTAGTTTGTTACCTCTTTTTAAGAAATTTTCTTTCCGAGATTAATCACACTTGCATATTTTTAGATCTGAAAACAAGATTCGAAAGTGATATCAACCATCACAAAACATAGAACTCCACCTGACTGACACTGACTTTTATTTTTGCTGGCATCCTTCCTTTTCAAAAATTCCCAGTGGTCCCATGGAGCCCTAGGAGATGGGTCCTGAAGGAACGGGACGGTGTTGTTGTCCATCCAATCTCTATTTATTTTGATAAGTTGTGGCAATTGGGTGTTGTCCCCAGAGACTGGAAAGAAAATTAAAAATCACACCCATTTTTAAAAAGCCAGAACAGACTCTCAGATTTGCTGACCAATTAGCCTCAAATCCATTCCAAGTAAGATCATAGAACAATCTTCCTTAAAGACATATCAAAACTTATGGAAGGAAGGGAGGTGATTAGGGACAGTCAAGACACCTTCACCAAAGGCAAGTCTTCTGCATCTTCTTCTTAGGATCAATAGTACTTTTAGGACTCATTTTGTTTTCAGGGTTTCAGTTTTCTAGCCAAAATCTGAGTGAAGAATAATGCCTGATCTATCTCCTATTTGATGCTTCCATCTCATGTCTGCTTAAGAAAGTACTGCTTGGGTTTAAATCAGTCACTATCACAATTTACAACAAACCATTTCTGGCTGTTTCTGGTGAGCAACAGGATTCTGCTTGGGAGATCAAATGCTTGGGTTCAGACATCTGTCCTTTCCCACATCAGACAAATACACAGAATTATCTGCCACTTATTCTCATTCACAAGTAAAGCTTTTTCTCATACAAAAGCAGTCTAAGAATTTTACACAATACCTAAATATACACAGTTTTATATTATATTTAGCATGGTGCAAAAAAATAATTGTCAATATTAATAGTCCTAGCCAAGTGATTTGTTTCAGCAGATTATAAGGGGAAAAAAGTCCTTTTTGCATGACAGAAAATTTTGTATCCAGCACACATATAAAAGAAGAGTGAGGAAAGACCCAGTACAATTCTGCAATAGAGTTATCAACAAATAAAAACTCAGTAGCCCAGAAAACAATAAGGAAATATGAAATCTAAGAATTGTTCAATTGACAGTAGATTTAAAAATCTGTATTTAGCTGGTTGTTGTATTGCAGTACACACTGAGAAGTCATCCAGAGCACAGACACTCAGCCTAGTATGTATGAGACTGGTATTTAACAAACAAATCAAACCAGATGCAATGAGTTGTTGACTATATGCACTCATCGTCAAAATCAGAGTGGCTTGTCATAGCCAGGTATTGTTTCTAGTTTAAGTGGCCTTTAAAATTTTAGCTATGACATCTATTGCTCAAAAAACACAGTAAAAGGAGATATTGTTATTGGCTAATATTGTACAAGAGCAGGGTGTGCAGGAGCCCAAAGAGGAAGGGAATCAATTGGTCTTCAGGAATATGGATGCAACATCTGATACTTGGTACTTTATTAAAAGCATGGGACTATTTGCACACTTTTTTTCCAAAAGCCTGTGGAACAGTAACAATGCTATGTTGTCTGCCACCTTTAATACTGGCCCAGATTTTCTTTTGTCCTAGTTTACAGTCATTCATCAGCTATATAAAACATGGCCCTCCAATAGGCACAATCTACTCTTTTAGAAGTTGTTTTAAAAAATGTTATTTCTCTAAACAATTAAATTCTGAAATTTTTTAAAAAAGCTAGATGGACCTGTTTTGTAACAGAAAGCTTTACAAACACTTTAGGACATTTTCATAGAATCATTCAGGTTGGGAAAGATCTTTAAGTCCAATTATAAACCTAAATTGCTAAGTTCACCATTAAACCATGTCCCTTAGCACCACATCTTTTCAATCATCTTTGACCATACTGTTTCTATTAACACATGCATATAATTAGAAAATATAGCTCAGAAATATTTTTTGGTTTTTCATCATTTACTACATCTGGATTAATACTGAAAATTTAGAAAAAATAAAACTCCTTGACAGATGAAAAGGATGCATTTTATAAAATGTGCATTTCATAAAATGCGCATTTTATACAATGCAGCTGTTTTTGTCAACTTTAAGATCATCAAATTTACATTTGTGTAAATATAGAAGGTTATCATTGCTCTTTGATTGAGTAAGGAAACTACAGAGAATCTTGAGGTAAATAGGAAAGTAAGCATGAGTCACTGTAGAGATCTATAATTGCACATAATATTAAACCTGTGTTGAAAGAGAATTTGACTGGATACTACAGTAAGACCTCAGCAATTCTAAGACCTACTATTTTATATCTTTTCTGCATATTGTTTTATTCAGTCATTTTTCCTCTCTCAGTTTTTTTTTTTTTTTTTTTATCTCCACTACTGTGTCTATTTAGACACTAAAAAAAGCATTGAATTCTATAATTCTAAGTGACATGAATGACTTTTATGGTAGTTATGATCAGTGTTGAAAAATCATATGTAAGAGCCTTTGTAATATAAAAAATTCCAGTCAGAATGATCCTTTATAACACTAAATATTTAAAGCCTTCTTCTATGTCCCTCTAAAACTCTTCTACTTACTATGCAAATAAGACTTCATCATCCAAGCCATAGGTTCAATTCCAGTCTCTTTACTCTGCCACTTACGATGGCTGTGAAGGGGAAAAGGGCTCCTCCCAGCCATGCTGCAGAATGCCTGTAAAATATGTTTTACAGGTAAATGTAAGGTCCTAAGAAAGGAGACCAAAAGTTTTTGTGGCACAAAAAAATCTCAAAGTAAAAATTAAGAATAAGCATAGAAAAGCTGCCAATTTGACTTGTTGCAATTCCACTTGTTGCTTTAAGACCAAAAACAAGGAAAAAAAAGATTAGTTAGAGACATAAAAAAGTAACTTTCAGTAGAATCTTGGCTGGCTTCTAAATTTTTTTTACAAAACTTAGTCTGATTTATCTCTGTTGTGAAAATAATTGAGGTGAATGCAGCATGAAGTTTCATTAAGTTCATGCACACAGAGAGCCCACTCAGTTTTACTCTTTATGTAATGACCCCAACCATCTGGGGTGTTACTCTAGGTCACTTTGGTAAATTAATACTTTTTTTTTTTTACAGTCTGGAAATAACACAGAGAGGAGAAAATGCTGTTTTATGGTTTGTATATGCATGGTGAATAAGGTGGAGGCTTTGAAATACTGATGTTTTTGGAAGGATCAGTCCTTCCTGAGCCATATCAATGTCAGCCTGCCTCCCTCACACAAGCAGTAGATCTCGCTTGTGCAGATGTCAGAGCTGCTTGAGTCCTGTAGGTGTATCTTTCAAAAAAGTGTATGTTAAATAAGATGAATCGAATAGTTGGCAAAATTTCAGACAGCATTCAGGGAAACATTTCACACCTAAAAGAGGAGATGGTTGTTTTTTTATAAATTAATTGTCTGTAAACACCTTGTGCTCAATTCTGATTTTGCAGCAATTTTATGCCAAAGTAACTCCATTGATTACTGGTGATTTACACTGATATTACACTACAAAGTCATCCAAAGTTTAGCTCAAATAAAAAGAATATAAATCTTTGCTTAGTTTTATATGTGCTTACTCATTTGTCTTTCCTCTTACCAACATTCACGTGTCAAGTTTAACTTCTAGCTCAGACTCTGCAATTTTATGCAATGGTACAGACTTTGAAAGTTCATCTGAGAGTTTTGTCTTTTGTGACACATTATACTGTGAAGACAGAAGGCTTCCTCTCCTTTTCTGCTCCACCATGTTTTCCTTTTGTTTTGTATATATCCACTGATGTTTTACTATCTCACAATTTAACTTTAAAAACACTGACAATTATTTCAACCATTTTAATCATCTTTCTGCAGCCTAGATGCCATTTTGAAGGTATGAGAGTATAGTCATTTTCAAGTAGTGTGTGTAGCATCAGTGGAGAATCACACAAAATTAATCCAATGGGATTCAAAATTTTCATGTAGAAGTTGGGGAGAAAACAGAGGAGACTTCTTCCTACCCTCAACTTACATACCACAGCCCTGGTCTTTTTAGTGTAAATGCTGAATATTACAGAATTCCCACACAGAAGTTAAACACTTCTAAAAAGAGGTAATATTCTAGCAAATATGCTACAGATATGTAACCTTTGCATTGTCTTTCATATACCGGAATAGTTATGAGTGACGAAGAAAATTGTGCTTTCAGAACAGGAGAGCCAGAGACATTTCTATGCAAACTTCCTTAAATATTTGTAGGGTGTTCTGCCATTCTTTGTGTTCTTGGGTTCACTGCTAAAAGCAATAGTTCTTGTGCAGCTGAGTATTGCTTACATGGGCATATATTTATGAATTTCATTAGAATTTCATTCTACCCACTGTTCAAGCTGACCAAGTCTCACAACAATATTTCTCTGAGCTAACATACCAGTTTCTCAGTACTGTGCCAGCTGTTGTGCTGTGCTGTCTGGTCTGCTTGGCAAAGAAAATGCAGCTCAGAACATAGAAAATCTCTATGCAAACATTATGCTATATCATTGCAAGTTTATTTCTGATATACTTTATTTTAATTTTGGTTTTGTCCTGTTTATATTCCTTCCTAAACTGTGCTTCATGAAGGGCTTTTCTACATTAGGATATTCACTAAAGTAATTGCTTGAGCTGTTGCCTAAACAATGTCTTCAACTGTATCCAATCAGTACTATTAGCTTTGCAGTGCAATTCCCAATGTGAACACACTTTCTCAAGGACAAGTATCTTTATTTACAATTTAGCTTAATCTGCTTCTACAGTGGATTATGTGCAGTTCAAATTATATTCCTTGTGTCAATATTTTCTTGTGTAGCTAAACCTCTGTAGGCAAAAAGTTTTAAATTTATAAAGCAAAATTACCATGCAAGTCCTGCAGTAATGCCTTTGTTCTTCATGCTCAGTTCAACCCCCATTTATTTTACATGTTCACAGACACTTCTGTCACAATCTACAGGCTTTGATTTTTAGTGATGGTTCATTTACCATGAAGAACTGGAAATCATAAACTTCTATTGACAACTATCTGGTCTTCTCACATTCAAAGTGTCTAGGTAAAAATAAAGAAAGGAAGAACAGACAAAACTGATTGTAAGTGCAATTGCTCTGTACCACCCCTGTCAGTAGTTGATCTATCTGTATGTTCTGTTCATAGCAAATGCTGCCGAGTTTTGGAATAGGAATGTTAAATTTCCTGCACCCTGGAGTGGTTGTATGGAACTCACACAAGCTCACACAAACCACATTTTAAACAGAAGAAAAGGTGAGGCCATCACTTTGAGGGGTATTGCCAGGGCTCTGGGAGAGATACCAGCCCTTACTGTCCCTGCCCAGCAACCTCTGAGAACTCCTCTGATCCCTCCATGAGGAGCCTCATTTCAGGTTGGCCTATTCCCCCATGCCAGTGATGCAGTAGGAGTGCCTGGGCTAAGTGCCACCAATGTCCCTTTGACCTGCACAGGACTCAGACCCTGGCTGCAGCCAAGTCTACAGCCCTGTCCTGGTGTCCTGCTGCTTGATGGACCCTGGTAGCTCACTTGCCTTGCCTAGCGCTGTTGATAAGACCCCTTTACAGCCATGGCTCTATCCACTGTGGTCAGACCTGAGGGACAGTGCCTGCCAGTGAGAGCACTGAATTCCCTGGGATTACCCTGGACTCCTGGCTTCCTGTCTTCTAGGAGCAGCCCGTGCTTAATGTGTCTTGACAATGATTAAATGCATCATGATTGTAGAGTTCACCATCTCAAACAAAAGGCAATGTTTAAAACAAGACCAAGAAACCAGAAATAAATAGCACTTAGCAGCAAGAAGTTAATCTTTTTCCTCAGTGTGAATGTCCTTACCTCAAGCTTCCACACTGTGTCAATGACACTAATGATCTTGAACTTCAATTGCTGCATATGTGCAAATCTGTGGAATGTATCCTTTCTCCCCTTAAAAATTAAAAGCAAACCCCAGAAGACTCGCTAGTCTTCCTAGAAATCTCTCATGTATGACTAGCAAAATTTTGTGATAGTATGACAACTCTAATGGAGAGAGCTCAGTTTGAGCTCTCATGGATGTCAGCAGGAGGATTTCTACCAGGGTTGTTGTTTGCTGCTAATAGTAATTTATTAAACTGGTATTTACGTCTCTGGGAATGAAATTCAGCTCTAATTACTTACTGTGCTTTACAGCTATTGCATACTCACTCCTGCAAAAACAGAATTTTCATGTTTTTTAAGCAGACAGTTATTTTGGCAACAATTGCAAATACTACTGCGTTTGTATGCACAAACTGATACTTAAATAGGTAGAATTTAACCAATTCAAAATGTGTTTTCATCTGAATGTTTGAAGCACCTAAAGGCCCATTCTTAATGAAATTTCCTTTGTTTTATATCCTTCTGGTTTTGAACAGTGAAAGATATTTTAATCTTTTGATTTAACAATAGCTATTTAATATTTGTCTCTATTGATCTTTTTTTTTTTTTTTTTGTCAGTAACAGCTATGTCACTTTTATTTTGGAAAATAAGAAGCACATTAGTTAAGAAAATAGTAGTGAAAATTTGAAAATGGTAGCTGGTGAGAAAATGGTTACTTTCTTTTCCTATAGGTTTTAAAGAAGCTAACACCAGCAAAAAAAAAATATTTGGAGCTTTTACCCAGAGAGGTTGCACTGCTGCAGCCATCCCACCATAGAAAAAGTTCTTATTTATATAGTGCATTAGAATAGAAAGTCCTCTGCAACATTGTGTATATTCAGGATGAGCACTCAGAAGAGTGGTCTGGTCTATTTCAAGCTAACACAGATATCACAAAAGAAAAAGTTATTGAAGTAAAGTACACAAATATTTAAATTATTTATCAATTTATGTATTTTTATATGCATGGAGCTTTCTTAAACAAATTATATTATAAATACATGTTTATGTATATAAGTTGATAATAGACATGCAAACTAGAAGCAAATTATATATATATACATTTATTTATTTATTTATTTATATATTAATACCCTTAGTATTAGCATAAACTGCTGTCTACTAAGTTTCATGCTTTTAAGGCATCCAGCAAGTGTGAAGCTTCAAAGTTCCCTCAGTTTCCCATTCTCTGGCCTGTCTCTGCAAGTTACTTATGGGCTATGTCCTGTCCCTATAGGACATAAGGACCTCTCTGTGATTCCTTTACTCCCTCTAATCTGCGTCTCTTTGTTACATAAAAATCTCACCATCAGATTATTGTACCTCAGTCTACATATTTTTGTCCTTACCTGGCGGAGCTTTATCATCCCAGAGACTCAGAAAGCTTCCTTCTTTGTTGCTTTTACCAGCCCTATCCTCACATTTCTTCTTTAAAAAGACAGATATTTCACTGGCTATGTTTTAAAGTAACTGTTACTATTAAAAGTATGTAAAGAATGCTGCAAATGTAGAGAGACCTATCTGAATCTCAGAGATAGTAGTATGTCTATCATTGACCAGAGCCATGTTTGGAGCTACCAACTAAATGTATACAATGGAGGGAAAAGTGAAATCTGAGCCGTTATCTTCACTGGAATTTTTCACATGTTTTGAAATAATTTTTACACTTTCAAAATGATTTTCAGTTATCAAAATGAATACATTTTCTCTTTCCTATTATAGGAACTAATTTTTATCATTCCTTGCCTTAGGTCGATCCTATCTTGCAAGAAAAGAAAAGGTTTATCTTAACAGTTGTCCATACTAAGTAGAGCAAATTTCTGGCTGCTGACTCACCTAGCAACAAATTTTGGGTCTAATGGATGCAACAAAAGATTTTATTGAAACCTTAGCTAAATAGATTTCCTTTTAAAATAAAATTTTGTCTTTGATTTTTAATGGCTGAGAGCAACTTCTTTTGTACAAAAAAATCACTTAGAAAAAAATCCATTAAAAATTAATTGTTAATTAGTTGTTCGCATGTTATATTGTTGTGTCTCAAATTCTAATTATTATTTTGATTGGTTTCCTCTGGTTGAAATATGCAGTACCTATCACTTTATAATGACTCATAAGGTATGTAACAAACACTGACATACAAAGCCTTAAAGGCATTTTGTTCATTTTACAGTCAGCATAAATCTCTTGAAACTAAATGAACTCATGACAATAAGGTTGCCCACACAGAATGTACTCCAAGAAAAGTAATAAATTTCTCGCTGCAGTTTGGGAGATCTTTTCAGAGTTCCAGCATTACTGATGGGTGCCACACTGACACCATGGCAGTGTGGGGATGTAAATCACACCAAACAATGGATGCTGATATCTCCATGACATTCCTGTGCTTGTATTCATGCTGACCTGGATGGTCTACCTTGCCCCCACTGTGTTGCCATCCATTCTGCTTTTTTCCCTCTTACAGCCATTTACCAAAGATGCAGAAGCACCAAAATGTTTTGCTTTGAGTAATGTTTATAGAAGCATTTTGCCGTCAATACTTAGTTCTGGTTTATTGTTTTATTTCTTTGTGCTGCCCACGTTACTTTAGAAAAGAATAAAAGCTTTGGTGCTACCAGACTTCTCATCATATTCAAGGAATTCTGCAGAGCAAAAAAAAGTGAGAAAAAAGAGAAACGCAGAAAGAAGAAATGTTTAATAGATGACTCATTTCCAAAAATATTAGATAACCTCCAAATTCTTGAATATTAGTTAAAATTACACCCCTGATTTTTGTCCAGCAAATTCTTCTTTTCTCTTTTTCTGTCTTTCCCTCTCTTGTCCTCAGGTTTGACATTTTTCATGTGTCTTTTCAGAAGTTTCTCTCTTGAAATGCCTAGATATCTCTCTTCATTTAGGCACTAGCTTCTTAAACAGTAACTTTAGAAAAGCCTCTATTATAAATATTCCTAATTCATCCCATTGCCAGTACACTTTTCCTAAATAAGATTGACAGGCAGTTTTTCTTGTTTAAATCTTTCAACAGACTACATTTATTCTTCATCATATTTTGATATTTTGTAGATGATGAACAAAAATTTCTGGGGTTTAAATAATTTTCTCCTCAGAAAATAAGAATGCTTTTATTACCCTTCATACTTTTCAGCATTTGAAAAACTTAACATATTTGCCATGTTGATTCAATCTCTGGCATTCTCTGGTGACAATTTACCTAGCACTACAGTATGATATGTTTCCAGGGACTGACTCACTGGGAAGAATTCATTATGGGGATGATTCCTTAGTTTGAACATTTTGCATTTGTTGATGATAACCTTCTCGAAATCAAAAATAATAATAAAACTCCTACACACATTAGCAGAAACATTTGCACTATTAACTATTTCTTACTGCAATTATTTTGAACTATTGGAATCTAAAAAGCTGTTTTATTTTTATGTTATCATTTTTATCCTGTTGTTTCCTTTTTATTCTATATTGGCATAGAATGCCTTAGAAATGCGTAAGAGAATGGCAAAAAGCTCCAATTTATAAATGACCATTTGTTCATTCAGTATTTCTGGTTTTAATTCATACTATTTCTTTCAATCCCTTCCAAAATATGAAACAGAAAATGCTCTTATCCAAAGTGCAACAAACTCTGCAGTATCAACTAAAACTGGCCAACCAATTTTAAAACTATAAGGTTTAGAATCTTGGTTTGAAATGTTTCTCAGATGCTGTCTGTGACACACATTATTTTGAGATGTGGCTTTATCTTAAACTGGAATACAATGAGATTTCTGCATTTCTTTAGCTTTTAGATACCACATACAACCACTTTTTGCTAGGGGCAGAATCAAAACAAATGCCTATCAGACATTTACTTTTCTAATGCTTCAGTTATTTTGTTAGAGATAATGTACAGAATTTTCCTCTGCATCCTTCTGTTGGGAAAGGTTGTGGTATTTATAAAATAAAGACAGAATCACAGCCAGAGAAAGAAACAGTCGTGTTTATTGAAAACATGAAAGTGTTGCCTACTGTTGAAGAGGGGATGTCATTAGATGGACTTTTGATAGAAGTGTAGAAATTCTTACGATACTAATAGATACACATCCCTTGAAGGAATTAAAACCTTGTGTGTTAGTCTGCTTAGTGTGTGTATTTTTCAAGGTTTTCTCTGTTTATGAAAGTGGATAATCGCACCTTCTATAACCAGCAAACTAAAATTTTGGTTTTTATTATGGTGATGGGACAAAGCAGGGCTAAAAATTATCACGTGTATAAATATGTAAATTCAACATAGAAAATCCAAGCAATTTTATTCATTATTTCTTGCATGTACAATAGTCTATATCTCATGAAAGACAAATATTTCATTTATGTTGGTAAACTGGATGTGTTTCCAATGTAAGGATAAAGCTAGACCCACCTGTTTCATGCAGGGAATTCAGTCTCCTATTAGAGCAAGGAAAATGGTTTTGCCATTAGACCACAGTATTTACATTAAACCTATGCTATGGAGTTTCTAGATTTGTCTTGCCCTGTCTTGGACTGCAGAGGTTTTCCCTTGTTTTGGCAGTGATAACAACCATCTAATCATAAACTTGTTATCACTTAACTTGCTTTTATGTAACTCTGTGACTACCAGGTATATTTCAAAGGTCTGACCAACCTCTAATTATTGTAGAACAAATACTATCCTTTCATGTCTAGTCTGGGAAGGTTAGTGTCCTACTTTCAAACTGTAAGGTAGCAACCAGGGAAGAAAAAAGTATTTAGAAAATGTGTAAATAAAAGCAGAAGCAGACCCTGGTACAAAGAAGGAAGGGACCACCAGCACCAGCAAGGAGCTGTTCAAGAACAGTTCAGGATTTGGACAACCCACACAGTTCCCTGAAAGAATGAGCACACTTCCAAGGAAAATGGGCAGAAACTTAAAAGATGGTTTGTGTACCAGGGTTTAAATCATAATATTACATTTTCCCTCATTATTTTAGATTGTGATACTAGTGTTGTAGCTAGACTAATAAAACCTTTTCATTATGTTTTGTCTATAAAGACTTTATCTGGACAAAGCTTTAGGCCTGTATACATTGTGCATCTGTTCTAAACTTTAATGAGATTTATGACTGTAATACAACTCCCTCATATACACTTTTTTCACAGTGTTTTCTTAAAACTGGTTAGATTTCCTTATGCTATTGCACTTAGAGAGTGGCTGTTCTGAAACGTCTCTTCTGATTTCCAGCCTATTTTTCAGCCTTGTATGTCTTACAGCACCAATCTCATTACAGCATTTGTCTGCCAAATTCTGGATGTCTATGCAGACACCAAGCGCTGTTCTCCCAGATGCATACTCACTTTCCTAGATGCAAATTATTCAATTTCCTCCTTAACCCACAGCCCAGTTTACTCAAATTCTTCTTTTCCTGTAACCTCTTGATTGTTATTCCCTTGTGTACTTATAAAAATTACTTTATCCTCTCTCAACCCCCAGTCTGTTAGAGTATAGTTATGAAGGTTGAAGATTTATCACACACACACACTCACCATCATTTAGGTTCATTTTGCTTCTTAACATCCGACTGGCCTTTCAATACAGGTGGCTCCCACTGGAAATTATTCCTCTTCAACCTGAATAACTACAGTTTCAAATAACATTTTAATCACTGAATTGCAATTATATTGTAAAACTGCCCAAGAAACTGTTTATATGTCCTTACTGTGGTAGTAAATGGTTATTTTATTACACCCTCAGAAAGCACCTTCCATTTTTAATGATAGTTGTCTTATGTAACACTATAATTGTTACAGAAAAATTAAGGAAAAGTATTCCTTTAATTCCGTCTATCTGTAGTTCTGTATTTTTACATGTAAATTTTCCATTCATCCCATTACTAATATTAGCCTGCTATTAATCAAACTCACTTTGTGAATTTTGCAAGGTATGCAGAGAGACCTCTACTGATTCTGATGAACAGAATACATTTTAACATTCTATTAAATTTAATGAAAAAGTACAAGACCAAAAAGTGCACCTCCAGTTTTTTTTAGAGGTTGCCAATAGAAGAGGACACTGCACAAAAGGAAGCATGTTCTCATAATTCACTGTACAGCCTATCTCTGCTCTGAGAATAGTTTGGATTTAAGGGCAATGAAATAGCTAATTCCTGTTTACACTGTAGCTTTCAACTTCTCCAATGAAACAAATTTTGTGGAGAGCAAAAGCACTGTTTATGACTTCTATTGCACTTTAAGAAATAAATGGTGCAGCTTTACTCCCAACTGGGATACAATTGCTCACATGAGTAGTCCCATTGATCTCAAAGTGTGAGTTATTGCTTTGTAAGAGTAGTGAAAAAATTCCCAACCTGTAAGTGGTGATTAATAGCAAGAAAGAGCTTTCAATTTAGACAGAAAATAGTATGAATAAATACTGATAAAATTAGTCATTGCTATTTTATCAAGAGCTTAGAAAACAAAGGGAAGATTGGCAAGTTACCTAACAAGCAAAAAATTATAGATGAACAACTAGATTTCTTATTCCTATAGGTTTAAAAAAATCAAAACATTGTGTCACAGAAGTACTCTTAAAAGGACTTTAATTCATAATACAGAAACTAAATTTAGGGAAAATGCTTTAAAAATAATGCATTAATAGCAAATTGTGGCATAAGAACAGTATTATTACTTGAAATCAGTGTGGACTCTTTATGAAGACCAAAAAAACCACATATGGGGCTATGTAATGTTCATTGTATCATGTATGGACTACTTTGGGTTTCAAGTGTAATTGCTTTTCTCACTAGTTCAGCTCATCTGAATTGCTGTAACTACCTGGACTCAACTACCCAGGATGGGAATTATTCATGTTTCTAGATGTCATGGGATTTTGTGCCTAGACTCTAATGGATAAATGACATTGAGATACTCTAGAGATGCTGTTGTAATATCTCAAGCAATTGTTTTCATTATTTCAGTGATATACTAGTGGTTCAGAGAGTTTACACAGAGTAGCTGTGTGATATTTTTCATGTGTTTATGTTTGCTCTTATTGGTTAATAGCAGCACTTCCAGCCTGATACACTTTCATCTGATATTATCTTCCCCTATGTCTAATAAAAACAGACTTGCTTATGTACTTTGTGTAGTTCATTTAGACCTGTGAGCATGACCACATAAGCCTTTTTATTTAACTGAGACAGTTTTAGTCTGTGAAAATAATTTTGTGATTTTTTTACATTTGAATTCAATTTGATTTTTATGTTTTAGAAAAATAAAATATTCCTGGAGAATATTTGCGTTAGCTGAGATGTAATCAGTCCTGCACCTTTATATCACAAAAAAAGAATTTTGGATCTATTTTTTTTGAGCTTCCTCCTATTGTTCCTGTTATAACATGCATAGCCACAGCCATGTTCCTCCTGAAGTGTCTCAGACTATAATAGATGGGCTAGAGCATAGATTTAGAGCACATGAATACTACCCATTTAAAATATGATGGCACGTCACACATACCATGAGTGAGAATATGGACTTCAACAGGCAGCAGAGAAAAGGCAACACAATATAAAAACAGTCTTTGCCATGCCTTGCAGTCTTAAGAGCACAACGCACTTAAATCATATCCTCAGCAATAAAAGTTCACTTTCTCTCTGTTTCTCTTTCTATCACAGTCCTCCCACTTTTACCTCAGAAAGAATATTATTGCCTCCTGTGGGCTACCTGAACTAAAACCTCCCCATATTCAGCTGTAGCTGGGTTCTTCACAGTATGCCTGTCTATCCTGTCATAGGCAGATTTTACTCTCCCCCTGTGTTTCCACTGTAGTACCATTCTTTAACTGTGACTATTTGGTAAGACAGCTTTTAAAAGTTTTTTTTTTTTCCTTATAACTAAGAATGGTAATGATTCGTCAATTGCGGTGGGTTTTTTTCAGGTGTTTTGTTGTTTTTTTGTTTTTTGTTTTTGTAATATTTAGGATGAGATCTTTATTTTTGTTCACTTTAATCTTGTTGCTTCCTTTTAGTATAATTCACAGAATACCACAATGGTTAAGGTTGTAAGAGATAACTTGAAATTTTCTAGCCCCACCTCTCTGGTCAAGCAGGGTTCCCTAGAGTATGTTACTCAGGACTGTATCCAAATGGCTTTTGAATATCTTCACTGAGACTGTTGCACTAAGTTTAGAGGAATTTAGCAGCAAATAAAGCCCCATGTATTACAGTGAGTCCCCAGAGATCAGAGGAGCTGAGTGTGGCCTTGTTTAATTCCTGACTATATCAAATTCACCACTATAAGTCTGGTCATGTTTGAAGGACCTTCCGTGAGCACAGATGCACAAATAATGCAATTTATCAATCAGGTCTGATCATATTCAATAATGGCTTGTACAGTTCAGATTCATGATTAATACAGTTTATTGAAAAAATATGAAAGCAGGTTCAGGATTGCCCACAATAAATGCACTAACTACAGTGTTACACATGCTGTGACAGAAAGTATAGTAAGACATATCTAATAGCGAGATATTTATGCATATATATGTAAATAAATATTCTTAGGTGTTCTCCAACACAGTTGGAGGTATGAAGTTGCCAAAAGGCTCCAGGAGAAGTTGTTGGAAGAGGAGGAGAGACACAGTCCATCAGCTGATTCCAAGCAGACAGAAGCAGACTGCTTTTCTCCTCCTGCCCCTTCTGCCCCAATGTTCTACTTTTATATATTAATTTTGGTCTATCCCACTGGGATACTACAACTGAATATTCTAGATGAAGTTTGGTGATTTTGGTTATAAATTAATTGCATGTTTCACATTCTCCTTCACTGGCATCCTGCAGAGAGAATAAGTTAATATGTTAATGGGGCTTAATGAGGGTCATAGTTATTTTTGGTAAGAATTTATAGTTGACAAGAGGTCCAATAAACACTTTGGTCTTTCCTCATGCACAGAAGCAGCAGTAGAGCTGGCTGCCCTTCACTGGAGAGTCTTGGTGTGCTTCCTTGTTTCCTTAAGAAACCAGATTTTTAGCAAGGTTTTTTAGCACAGTGGAGGGAGTGAGTCTAATGACTGGTACAGGTATGTGGGTGCTCTTTTGTGCCTCACTGAAACAACATCAGGTTTTGTGACCTCTGTTTCACCCTAGACACCATGCGCTTGTCAGCCCTTGTTCAAGCAGGTACAAGACCAGCAGTGGGCTCAGCTCCAGTTTTTTTTAACATTCCTCAACAATTCTTCACTGTCTTAAAGCAACACTGTACAATTCTGATCTGAGAGAGAGTTCACAACCTCTCTGGGCAATCCGTTCCAGTGCTCTGTCACATCCACAGGAAAGTTCTTCATATTCAGGTGGAACTTCCTGTGCATCAATTTCTGCCTGCATGTTGCCTCTTGTTCTACTGCTTGGCACCACCAAGAGTCTGGCTCCATCCTCTTTGCAGAGTCACAGAATCACAGATTAATTTGGGTTGGAAAGGACCAATGGAGATCATCTACTCCAACCCCTCTGCCAAGGCCAGGTCAACTTAAGCAGATTACGTAGGAGCATGTCCAAGTTACTTTTGAATGTCTCCAGAGAAGGAGATTCCACAACCTGCCTAGGTAGCCTGTTCCACTGTTCTTCCACCCCCAATGTAAAGAAATTCTTCCTGATGTTTGGGTAGAACTCCTTGTGTTTTAGTTTATGGACATTGTTCCTTGTCCCTTCACTGGACACCACTGAAAAGAGTCTGGCACCCTCCTCTTGACAAATATCTTTGAGATATTTATATGTATTCGTGAAGTCCCCTCAGTCTGCTCTTCTCTAGACTTAACGGACCCAGTTCCCTCAGTCTGGTGTTACACCCTTCCTTCAGATACTTACAGTTATGGTCCCTTCCCAGTTGTCTCTTCTCAAGGCTAAATAGGCACAGTTCCCCCACTGGTTCCTCATAAAACAGATGTTCCAGTCCCTTGATCATCTTCATAGCCCTCCACTGGACCAGCTCCAGGAGCCTCATGTCTCTCTTGTACCGCAGAGCCCAGAACTGGACAGAGGACTCCAGATGTGGCCTCACCAGGGCTGAGCAGAGGGGCAGGATCACTTCCCTTGACTTGGTGATAACAATGCTCTTCCTAATGCACACCAGGATACCATTGGTCTTCTTGGCCACAAGGGCACACTGCTGGCTCATGGACAACTTGTTGTCCGCCAGAACCCGAGGTCTTCCTCTGCAGAGCTGCTTTCCAGCACATGCCTTCATCCAGCCTGTGTTGCTGTACAGAATTACTCTATCCCAGGTTCAGGACCCTGCAATTGCCTTTATTTAAGCTCAGATGGTTGAGCTCTGCCCATCTCTCCTCCTAGCTTTGTGTCATCAACCAACTTGCTGAGGAGCAAACCATATAAATGTGTTTTATGTATATATCTTCAGTTCAGGAACTGAAGAAAATAATCAGGTACAGCAGGAATAACACATAAGGAGGGATGGTGTAAGGAGAAGCTTATAGACAATAAGAGGGGATGGGTGAAGTTTCAGCAAGCTGGTGTGGAAAATTCTTTCTTGTCCTTGTTGGAGCAGAGTTATGTTCATGACTTCTACATGAACTTGTGTAAATGGTGACATTCAAGTTGAGGGAACATATGCCTCTGGTCAGATGTATAGGAGTGTGAAATTCCGTAAGGTTGATCTGTTTTCAGCTTCATGCTGTTCCTTACAATACAATTGAGGCTCTGGGGGAATTCTCTGGAGACAGAGATATTTTTACTTTGCTTGCTAACAACCGAGCAAATGTAGGAGGAGAAATGTTCCTAGACCTTGCAGGATATAGCAGAGAGAAGATAGCACTGAAAAAAACATGGAAAGAAGCAGGATGTCAGGTAGAAGAGAGGGATTACTGAAACTAGAAAGGCTCAGTGACATGTCTCACAACTGACTGAAATGCAAGATTCCTTGGAAACAGAGGGAACTGTTAATGTTTTATGCTAAATTAAAAAGCTAAAGGCAGTAGCAAGGATTTACCAGCAAGAACACAATAGGCTAGGGAGACTTATATAGGACTCCATTTTTTCATTTATCCAACATAGCCACTCTGTATTTTCTCTTTGTAAGAAATTATGAGTCATGATTTTTATTATACTTTTTGGAAAGATATCAGACCAGAAAACATATGTGCACAATCCTCAAAATTAAAACCAACTTGACATCTATTACACAAATATCACCAGTTGGTTTAATATTTTCATTTTGTTTATTTTCAGGTTTTCTATTAAGCAGTATAATCCAATGCAACACAGTTTGTGTTCTAGCAATGTGTATCTACAACATGATTGAACCAAATCTATACAATTAAAATAATGTCTGTAAAATAAATTTCCTGAAAATGTTTCATAGAGGAAATGTTTCACAAATTACTTTTTAGAGGGCATATTTCAGTGTAGAGATTGTCTCTAAGGAGTCTGGCCATTCAAGCCAATGTAGAAGTTTTCAGCATTTTCTTGTTAACAAAAGTAATATTGTTACTATGGTAACAAAAATACATGCACAAAAAGGTAACTTGGTACTATTCTTGATGAAATATGTATGTATAGCTATGAAATATCTCCTGAATCCAAGACAATTTCTTAATTTTTTTCCATTCAAGCCTGCCAGTTAGCATTCATTTCAAATGGTCATTTATCTCTGAAAGTTCTTCTCTGAAAAAATTCCGTGCCCAGTGCTGTCTTAAATACTTCATTACAAACAGTGCATGAGATAAAATAGAACCATTACCTTTGCAACAAAAGAAAAAGTTTTCAAAACTTACATATTATTCCCATATTCATTATGGTTACCATGCATATATTCAGTGATATGTTCTCAAAAAAGAGATTAACATTTCTTCTGATTCCAAGCATTCCAGATTCCACTGTGTTTTGTAATTTTTTTTATTTTCCTGTTGTGGAGAGGAGGCGGAGTTTTTTCTTTTGTTTCTGGTTTGTTTTCCATTCTTTTTGTTCTGTGTGTATAAAACCAACGAACAAAGAACAACTGTTACACCACCTACATTATTATTCATGAACAGAAAGCATTGAAGCAGGCTTATGTGGAACAACCGAAACTTTCTTCATTATTCTGGTGAAACTATTTGTGCCCCATAGGAACTTGTTGAGCTTTTGCCACCTAGTTCAAAGCTACTCCATTCAAATGACCTTTACTCTCTGCTGAGGGACTTCTAATGAGTCAGTAGTCTATTTTTTATTTAAACAGGTAAAAATCCCTGAGTTTAAGAATTCTTTAGTTCTAATCATGTATCATGAATTACAGAGAGATTTCTGTTTGTGCTGGGAAAACCTGCCTAGATTCCTAGCTTTGGAAAAATGATTCAATGGCATCCTATCTTTAATGTATAGTTGACCAAAATATCTCAACTAAAGATTGCTCAGGGGAATATATCTCGGTTGAGAACATATCTCCTGGATCATAGATATAATCTGTGTCAAACTTAAGCTAACCTCTCCACTTTGGGTTGGAATCTGTGCTTATATGCAGGCTTCTAGGTACTGCTTACTATTCTGTCTTTGTCTTCTGAGCCCAGACTATTTAGAACTTGGTGTCTTCACAACAATTGTATGTGGTATCTCTGAGTGACACTTCCATCCTGAGAGAAGGAGAAATAGCAGAAGGAAGTCAGGGAGGGAGTATCTCTGGAGATCGTGAGATAAGTCAGAGAAATCATCTCTTCTCTGCCCATCTGTTCATCTGCTAAGGCTCAAGTGTATAGCTTTGTCACACTGCAGGCTTGCAGTGTTGGGATCCACAAGGCATTTGGAGAAAATGTAGATGAAGAGACGTTATTCTAAGAATAAATTTAAAGCAATGTGAAAGCAGTAAGGAATGATGGAAAATTACTGAAGACATATCAACAGAAAAAAAAAAAAAAAAGTCTGCACTCATTATTCTGATAAAGACATTTTAGAGAACAATTTTTAAAGAAAAGGAGGATTCTTTTTAGAAATTCTGGTAATATTAGTCAAAGTTAGATATATTTTCCACTGCTGGGTTATATACTACAGACAAATAAGCAAGGTGATTATGGGAAGCAATTCAGGTGCCTGAAAAATACAAGCAATTGTAGTGGCACCAGATAATTGCACTTGAGAAACTTTAAACATTCCTGTGGAATGTGGACCATAATTTGATTGAATTGTACCATTACAAATGCAGGGACATATTGAGTACTACTGAACTGAAAATCATGATTTTTCAGTTTTAAAACCATTGTTATAATGAACCTATCCATAGTTGCATATATTTTCTACTAATGTGTATGAGACAGAGGGAGAGAGAGAGACAGCAAATAATAAATAACTGCAATCTTGACATGAGGATTAGACAAGCCACAACAGATTTCAAAGAAACATAGTATCAGGACATGCAAATGTACTATTTATACTTGAGAAGATCATGATGAAGGAGAAGTTAAAAGCTTCCTGTTTGCCTGATAGAGCCGATGTCAGCCATCGCCAAGACAGATCTGCCCTTGGCCAAGGCTGAGCCCATCAGTGACAGTAGTAACACCTCTGTGACAACATATTTAAGAAGGAAAACAGGGTTATTGTGCAGAAGCAAGTGATAGAGAGAGAAGAGAGTCAGAAAACTTGAAACAACTCAGCAGACACCAAGCTCAGTGAAGAAGGAGGTGGAGGAGGTGCTCCAGGCTCTGGAGCAAAGGTTTCTCTCCAGCTCGAGTGAAGACTGTGGTCAGAAAGGCTGTCCCCCTGCAACCCATGAAGGTCCACAATGGAGCAGAGATCCTTCTGCAGCCCATGGAGAACTCTGCACTAGAGCAAGTGGATGCCTAAAGGAGACTGTGAACCCTGAAGAAGCCCATGCGGGAGTAGGCTTCTGGCAGGACCTGTGGGACCATGAAGAGAGGAGCTCACACCAGAGTAGGTTTTCTGGCAGGACTTGTGATCCCACGGGGGACATACACTGGAGCAGTTAATGAACTACTGCAGCCTGTGAGAAGTATTCACATTACTGAATTTCATGGAAGATTGCCTCTGGTGGGAGGGACCCAACACTAGAGCTGGGGAAGGACTCCTCTTCCTGAGGAAGGTGAGGCAGAGACAATGTGAAATGACTGACCACAAACACCATTCCTGTTGCCCAGCACCATGGGAGGAAAGGAGGTACAGAATGAGGAATACAGTTAAGCCCAGGAAGTAGACATGCAGAGGCAGGGATGACCAAAAGCACCCTGGGCAGTATTCACAGGGACACAGCCAGGACATCAAGAGGAAGGATTATACCCCTCTGCTCAACATTCATGAGATCTCATCTGGATTCTTTTTCCAAACTTTAAGCTCCCTCAGTACAGGCAAAATAATGAACAAATTCTGAACCATGTGCAGCAAAAAGCTTCCAAGCTGGATGGGATATGTGAGTCTCTCTGTGAGGAGGGTCTGAGGGACCTGGGCTTGTTCCGCCTGGAGGAGAGATCACAGATCCACAATTTTGAAAGGCAGCAGGAACAAATCCTCTGTGTCCTGTTATCTGATAGCTCATTTCTGCACAGAATTACTGTATTGGTTTACATAATATGACCGTTGAGAAATAGTGTGAATAACACATGGTATTGTGTTTTTAATTGGCTGGTTCTCTCATGTTAATACTGTTCTTTGCTTCATAAGGACTGGTTTTTATAGACCTATTCACCTCATTAATGGCCTTTTTGCTCCAGCAGCAGCAGCTGCCCAGAGGTGCACTGGCAGTGCAGACACAGCCTCCAGACAGGCTCTTCATGCTCAGGAGGGCAGCAGCTGAGTGCTACTGCACCCCTATCCTGTCCTATGTCTAACTCTACTGCCAGAAGGCTGCAAGCCTTTTACAAGTGAAGGGTCACAAGTTTAGTTATTAAAATAATGTAGATGCTCAAAGTTCATTAGACCAATACGTTGCTTTATTGCTATTAACTGGTTCATCTAAGCAAGTAGCTCTGTGACTAAAATCCTCAATATGTACAAACATTCATACACATGGATACGTTTCTTAGTCTCCAAAATAATTATTTTATATTTAGTATTAAAGAGTTTTAAGCATCAAACAAAATGTGTATAACTGACATGACAATATATCTTAGTCAGAGTGCCTGTTTAATTGTTTGAGGAAGACATACCTAAAGGAAGCATTCTATTATTTTTTCAACACATTCAGGTTTAGCAATTCTACCAAATAACCAGCCTGAATAATTGACTATTAACTGTAAAAAAATGGGAAACAAGGTTTTTTTCCTGTTTCCCAAATGAGATTTATTTCTGCTTGTATCTAATTTCTAGTATAGAATCTATAAAAGCACCTGTCCTTTCTTTTTCTGTTACTGTGCCATGGTGTCATCAGCTACACTGTTTTGTCCTAACAGAATTCCTTCTATTTCTACCATCTGTCATCCAGTCTACGGGATATGTAAGCATGGACATAAAAGAACCCAAACAAAAAACCCCCCACTTTTGTAAGTGCTTTTGATTTTAGAATTGTACCAATCATTCAGTAATTACATAAATGAAGTATTCAATGGTGTGATCCAACAGCAAAATAAATAAAAAGAAGAGCTGTGAATTTTTTTGACTTGGTTGCTATCTAGTTAGTTGAGCATTTTTTTTCAGCTCCTCTGATTGTTGGATTGCTGAGAGCACAGACTGCTTGTTATGGCCAAAAATCAATCTTTTTCAAACTTCCACAGTTTTTCAGACATGTCTTCTGTTACACACAAAAAACTCACTGCAAAACCTGTGTCTAGTAAAAATTGTATGTGAGTAATGTGCTAGATTGTCATTGGAAAGTTATTGGAAAACAACACAAAACACATGACTGCAATTATCAGTTACTGGACACGTGTGTCAATAAATTAGTTTCAAACTGCTGTCTGGAATGACTAAATGCATCATGAATAATCACCTCTTTCACAGCTCTGTATCAGGTGCTTCATTCAAATATAATAATCTTTGACCTTTTTCTTCCATTTTTTTTTCAGTATGACTGTTTCTGTTAAACCAACAAAATTAATCTCTAATCTTTCTTTATTGTTCTGCCATACCTTTATATATTTCCATATATTTTTCAGACTCCCTACATCCATGAAAATGTTTCCTTTTTTCAAATTAATATCCTCTTTTATTTCAATCACTTTTTTTTTTTTTCCTCAGAGATTTTAGTAATTAAAAATGTAACGAACAGGTAATTTCTCTGCAGGATGACTTGATTTGATTGATTGATATTTAAGAACCCTTGCATCATTACTCTCTTTTTTTCCTCTTTTTTTTCCATTTGTTTATTGTGTATCCTTATATTATGTGCAAGCATATTATTAGGTGCACCTGCTCTTCAGAGTCTTTGTCCCTTGTTCCATGTTGGCCATTTCAAGGAAGAAGCATAAAAGTGTTTATTACATCCTTTCTAGTCAAGTTTGATCTCAAGTTTTGAATTCTTGGTAGCACGAAATCTCAAGTTCAACAAAAATGTTTTCTGTTTATAATCTCTTTTGGATTTTTCTGTACCTTCAGTTATTGCACTGGTAAAATGTCTGATTCCCACAGACTGACAAATGTTTCTCTTTATGTTAACATTTTTCCCATTGTTAACATTCAGAGCTCTGTTGCCATCAACGAGCCCCACATTCTGTAATTTGGTAGTAGATGCTTTATCATTACAGGAATGCTTGTGAAGTAGGTGTTTGCAGTATTGCTTCATTTTTTTCCTCATCTATTTTATTTGTATTTCATCAATGTTAACACGTTTCAAATCTCTTAGGTAATTTCTTAATATTTATTTCATTAATAGCAACTTTTCCCCTTTTTTCTTCTCTTTCACACTGTTTAGAATTTCTGCTGCTTTGGTTTGTTCACAGTCCTGACACGACTTCTTGTAGAAAAGTTTGTATTTTAAACACCTGGATCTCTTAGCCATGTTAGAACCTCATGCCTTCTTTTTCTTAAGTGTACCAAAAAGACTAAATATGATCCTATAATTTCAAGTGAAATGCAAGGTGGTTAAAATACTTTTTGTATTTAGTACAAAAAGTTTTGTTCCTCCAAATGCCCCAAAAGTTCTCTATTTTACTGACTTGAGAACTTTAACTGACTACAGTTCTCATTTACATAGAGGTGTGGAGTAATTTCTCTAGTCTCCTCTAATTTCACTCAGATTTATGCCTCAGCTTCCTGGAAAACAACAAAGCATTTAAAAGATATTCAAAAATACAGTTTCTGGAGTACTATTCTACCATTTTAGATAGGAATAGGAAATTTCTCTTCTCTAACAACATTTTTATTCTTGTATTTCTTTTCCATAGGCTTACTATTTTTTAGGAAAAGAATAATTCTGGAAACAGTCACTTGATTATAAGAAAAAAAAAAACAACAAACAGAAACTTGAGTGAAAAAAGTAATATTTGAGGTTTTTTTGTATCTATAGCAGAGACAATCTACATAACTTGTCTTGTAATGTCTTTTGGGGGGATTATGATAAGTACATGGGGAAAAAATAAGACAAGCTATCCCGAACCTAATTATCAAAGAAAGTGAAAGAATCTGTTCCTAGCAGGAAAATACTAATCATACTGTGGATTAGCAGAGTTAAATGCTGTCCAAAACTCAAAATTACAGTGCCTGTAGAAACACAGAATCATAGAATGGATTGTGTTGGAAAGCACTTTAGAGATCATCTAGTTCCCAACCCCCCACCACAGGCAGGGACACCATCCATGACACTAGGTTGATCAAAGTCTTGTTCAACCTGGCCTGGAATACTTCCAGGGTTGGGGCATCCACAACCTCTCTGGGCATCCTGCTCCAATGCCTCCTTATAGTAAAAAATGTTTTCTAATATTTAATCTAAACCTACCTTCCTTCACTTACAGCCATTCCCCCTTGTCCTATCAACACAAGCCCTTGTAAAAAGGTCCTCTCCAGCCTTGAAACACATCAGAAAGTTTCCCTTCTGTCAGAGAAGCAATTAAATGTCAGAGAGCATTAAACACTTTCACCTCCAATGCTTCTTACAGATGCCTCTTATTCAGCCTCAGATCCTTCCTTGAAATTCTTCACTGTTGCAATGCCTTCAAAATCATATAGTACAGTCAGAAAGAGGCAAGCTGAGGATATTGTTTAGTTGATTGTGTGAGGAATATTTGTTTCACAGTCTTGTCTGTGATCTCTATATGTCAAGCTTTCTAAGTGCTTGTATCATCAATCTCTGTCATCTTGTCACAAAAGGAGCTGTGAGATATTTATAATAGTTGGGGTCCTTTTTGCTTAATAGTTGGACCTTTTCTTACCTGATAATGTTCCAAGACCTACAAATATGTTTTTAGTACATTGTAGTGACAAGACAATATGTAACTCTGTAATAACAACAAAACATTAGAATTTTAATCTCCCAGATGAAAATCTGACAAAAGCTGTGCAAAGCATATGTATGCTCAGCTGAGCACTGGCACCAGATTTGCAAAGACAATACAGTTTATTTGCTACTGTAATGATTAGAGATAAGTCAGTTATGCTAAAGACTTTACATGTAGACTGAAAATTATAACCTACTAGTTGTTTTAAAAGCCAATACATCTTGACTGTTCCTCAAGATATTTTACCTGCAAGGATTATGAGGTTTTTAACAGCCAAAAGGGTGACTTGAAGCTCAAATAATATTTCCCTTTCACTATTAATATCACATTTACACCATGATATCACATTCTCTCTGCTGATTACAGTTGATTGTGATCTGAGGGAATAAAGATGGGCCACAGCAGCATTCAGAGTATTTTAACTCTCTATTAGACCAGGAGAGACCTTCTTCTTCTGTCCTCACCTTGAGAGAATCAAGTAATTTCCCATTGCTTCCTTACCTTCCCCTTCTTTCTCAGAATTTAGGATAAAATGTCAGGATTAATCTTAGGAGAAAAGCAGCTGCTACCACCACTGATGGACTAAATAGTTGCTAAGATTTAGATAATCCTTATTCTTCCCAGAGAGAACTGCACACTTTCATACTAATGTTAATTTCATTTTTCTACTAAACGCAGGAGACAAAATTTCCTCTCAAAATCCTTGCAAAGTACAGCTCCAGCTATATCTTTCAGGAAGCTGCAGTTTGACTTGTAAGGGTTCTCAGTGGAAAACAAGATCAATAACTTGTCACAGCAAGAAAGGGTTTACTGTCTGCAGGGTGTTGTAATATAGCATTGTGGATGGGGAAAAATGGAAAAAAAAAGCCCAAAAACACAATTCTGAGTTTGTCTTAGGGCATTTGGACAGGATGATATTAAGCTAGATAAATAGTTTATTTTTACAATAATTTAACACTCAGATAATTAGTTATAAGTAAAATTTTGCAACAACATCTTTACGGTTGGACTATTTTGTAAACAAGATGTGTAAAAATCCTGCTGCTTTTGATTTGGCTCTATGGTGTGTAAGCACAAAGAGGCAGTTCCTGAAAAAAACTGCTATGACTACAAAGGAAGCAACTGAAAGTGATGACAAGATAAAGTTTTATCAGAAATTTCTAAACTAATGCCTTCAAGCTGACTTTTCCCCTTCTCTATTTCATCGTAAGATGATGAATCTCTTACATTAGGCAACAATGAATATGTAATTCTTTAAAATATGAATAAACATAGCAGCATATTGACCTTGGACTTGTATACTTTACTAAGGAATTGAGCAATTAATTCTGTTTTGTTTGGCAATTTATGTTCGAAATGCAAGACATGTCAAGTTTAATGGCACATTCTACTGATAGGGATCGAAAGCAAATGTATTCAACTTCTTAATTTAATAATCTGTATAAATACAAACTATTGTATCATTTTACTTTACTATTAGTATGGAATGGAGAGGAAATATCAAATTAATTTGTGTTTGCCTCTGAAGTACATCACCTTTCTATTCACATATACTTGAAATGAACAGCTATAGCTTTAGTTTAAAAGTCCAGAAAATTCAATAGACTGGCTTCAACCTGAATATGGAAAGTCAGAGAGGAACTATCACAATAAGTTGTCATCATGTGAGGAATATCGGAACCACAAGATAATTTAAGTTAGGAGGGCTCTGGAAGTAATTTAGTCCAACCTCCCCATTGAACCAGGTCCTGTTAGAGCCCTTTCTCAGGTTGTTGACCAGTTGAGTTTTGTACACATCTCACAGACTCTATGGACATCTATGCCAGTGCTTAATCAGCCTCATAGAGAAAAATTTTCTTTTGTATGTTTAAGAGGAATTTCTCATATTTCACCTTAGACTCCTAGAATCATATGAGTCTTCTTTAGAAGGGAACCTCTGGATAACACCAGTTTCACCTCTCTGTTGAGAGGGGAACCATAGCCTTGATTAGCCTTGTCTGGCTGAGTCATTAATACTTTCAACAAGAAAAATTCCATCGCTTCATTGGGCCACCTGTTCCACTGTTCAATTCTCCTCAGATTGAAGATCTTTTTACTCTTACATATAGATGGAGTTTTTCCTGAAACAAGTTTTCTTTTGGTCATCATATTGCTATAAAACTTCAAGAAGACTTTCAATTTTTCTACACTGTTCCCATAGGTATCCCTCGTTAGACTCCCTCTAGTCTTGTCTCATCTCCAGAATGTACAAACCAGCTGTCTCAGGCTTTGCTCCAGGCTTTTCTTTACTCCAGAACAAAAGAATCTTATTGGTCATTTGTTGGGCTCACTCCAGTATCTTGGTGTATTTTTTGTACTGGTAAACCCAGACTTGGACACAAAACTCTAGATGTGATGTCCCAAGTGCCAGATAGAGGTGAGACCACATAAGTGCGCATACACCACAGTACGCAGTCAGCTGCCTTTGCAGTGAGAGCACTTTGCTGACTCTGTATCTGTGCCCACAGATATTTATAAAGATGTATCTATATCTGTGGACCTATGCTTGTGTCTACTACATGGATTAAAGTCCAGAGTCTGCTTTCACCAATTTCATGGAGGAATCACATATAGCAAGAGATAGTGAGAGAGATGGATGATATCAATATTTGTAGATGTCTTCCTAAATTGATTGATCCATGTAATATAAAGATACTGAGGTATCTCTATATTGACCTATTATTGACTCTTGAGGACAGATATTAGTAAATGGCTGAAACTCGGACATAGTATTGCTGATCATACCCTTGGAGCCTGAAAATGTAATCAAATTTTCAATGCCTTATCATGCCCATATCTCATCTTATTTTACATAAAACCATACCAAAAGACTTGCTGAAGTCAAAATAAATGACATCCACTGATGTCCCGTTGACTACAGATCATGTCATTTTACAACAGGAAGCAATCAGGCTGGCCATGTTAGATAACACTTGTTAAATCCCTTCTGTCTGGTTCTGTGACTCATTTTGCTCTTCATATACTTAGAAATAAGTTCAAGGAGGATTTTGATGGACAGACTTCACAGGGACTGATGTGAGGCCAACAAGAGTACATTTCCTTGGTCCTTCTCCTTTCCTTCAAGAGGGATGTGACTTTTCCAGTCACCAGAAACTTTTCCCAGTCACCATGGCCTTTAAAAGTTGATAGCAGTCTCATGGTAGCATCACTCTTACAAGGAACAGAGAAAATACTAACATCTAGCACTTATTTTGTAAGTGGAAATAAACAGATTGAGGCCAGCCCTTCAAAGAAAGGCTTGAGGATACTGGTAGATATGGGGCTGGACTTGAGCCAAAAATGTGCACTTGCAGCCCAGAAAGCCAATTGTGTCCTTGGCTGCACCAAAAGTAGTGTGGAGAGAGAGGTGGCTTTGCCCCTCTACCCTTCTCTGCTGAGATCCCACCTGGAGTGCTGCAACCAGCGATGGGGTCCTCAGCACAGGAAGGACATGGACCTGTCAGAGCAAATCCAGAGGAGGGCAGATGATTAGATGGGCTGGAGCACCTCTCATAAGAAAAGGCTGAACCACTTGAGGTTGTTCATCCTGGACAAGAGAGGGCTCCAGGGAGACCTTCTTGAGGGTGTTTCAATATGAGAAACCTACAAGAAAGATGAGGGAAAACCTTGTAGCAAGGCCTGTTGAGTTAGGACAAGGGGTAATGGTTTTAAACTGAAGAAGAGTTGATTTAGATTAGATTCAAGGAAGAAATTTTTACAATGATGGTGGTAAAACACTGGAACAGGTTGCCCAGGGCAGGGAGGTGCTAAATGCATGTAGTAAGGCTGTAATACACTTTTGCACATTAATAACCTGATGGGAATGCTCTTCCTAATGCAACCTAATGCAGGATGCTGTTGGCCTTCTTTACCATGAAGGCTCACTGGTTGGTTTTGGATTTTGGATTTTGATTTTGTTTTTCTTCTTTTGCTTTGTTTTGCTTTTTTTTCCAGAAAAAATACCATGAGCATATGGTTCTGTTTATTAGGGCTCCCAGCTCCTTTTCTGAAAAGCTGCTGTCTAGCTAGTCCATCCCCAATGTTCACTGCCACATAAGATTATTTCTTGCAAAGTGTAGGTCTTGACATGCTGCTTTGCAGAAGTTTGTTAGGTTCGTGTTGCCCTATTTCTTCATCTCATCAAGGACTTTTTGGTACTCATTACAAACCTTTGAGCCCCACAGTTAGCTAATTTTCGATTCACTTTCCTATTCAATTATCTGTTCCATACCTCATCAATTTGTCAATGAGGATGTTACAGGAGATGGTTGAAAGACATACTAAAATCAAGAAAAAAATGTCTGCTGTTCTTTCATTATGCATCAAGCCAGTTTCCTAATTACAGAAGGCTCTTAGGTTGGTTAACCATGATTTATCCTTCATAAGTTTTTGCTGACTTCTACAGTCAGCTTCCTATTCTTCATATGTCTGGAAATGGTTACCAGGAATATTTTCTCCCTCTGCTTCCCAAGGATTGAAATGATCAGCCTGTAGCTCCCAGGATTTTCTGTCATAACCCTCTTTGAAGATAGCAGGTGACATGTTCTTTTTTCCAGTTCTCACATAGGACAGTATCTTTATAGCCCTTGTAGATCACCTGACCACATTATGTCATATACTTTATATTTGACGTGTGAACAGAAAATTGTTCAAATGTGCAGACTTCAAGATGGACAATTCTTGAGCTTGGAGGAGATGACCCTTAAAAGTCAACCAACTCTTCTGGCCTCCTTTTCTCTCCAGAATCATATCCCATGGGATTCTTCAAGCAGATCTCTGAAAAGGCCAAAATTTCTAAAGAAGTCCACAGTTGTGATATTGCTTTTTGCCTTGCTCTTTCCTCTCTGGATCCTGACTCCACTGGTTTGTGGTCACTGCAACCAAGGCTGCTCTCAGCCTATACATTCTGAACATTTCTTCATTTGTGACTGTCATATTCAGTAGAGCATCTCCCCTCTTCATCTTTATGTCCTGTGTTAGGGAGGTGCCATCAATATACATCAGAAACCTCCTGTGTTACTGCTGCCTTGTTGTGTTGTCCTTCTAGTGTGTACTGGGGAGGTCCAAGTCCTCCATGAGGACTGGGACTTACAACTGTGGAACTTCTTCCAATTGTATAAAGAAGGTCTCATTTACCTCCCAATCAAGCAGTCTGTAGAAGACACCCACAACAGTATTGTACGTATTACATATTAACTTTATTGATCAAATCCTGTATATTTCAGGTTCCATTAATAATAAGTCCTTGCAGAAGGATGTTTCAGATTTGATACCGTTCAAACTGGGCACCATATTGCACCATATAAGGAGTTGTTCTAATGTCATCAATAACACACTGCTAATAGTCTGGATGTTGACTCTTCATTTCTTCATGAGAAAATAAAATAAAATAAAATAATAATAATCTACATGTAATAGTGGAAGCACTCTGATGTATATTGTAATTGCATGTTCTGTTCAGTAAAATTTTATTTAGGCTAATTTTCCAGAACCTTACTTTTTATAATTGACACTCCTCTCCTACAGAATCTAATTAGATTCCATGTCACTCTGTAAAATTGGAAACTTCATTCAAATGTAAATCACACTAGTTTAGGAATGCACAACCTGAATAATCAGATGCGTGGAATAGGATTTTTTTTAAGGCAAACAAACTATGTGATATGAAACTATGTAATCTGAATGAAAAATTTCTATGTGTTTTATAGTTGACTTCACATAAATGAATATGTTGCAATTTTTCTTCAGCATGCTTCAGGACATAAGTTTCCTTTTCAATTTTTTTTACTGGTTACACAAAAAATTCCAACTCCTCACAGTATGTTGTTTTTTGTCGCATTGTAAATTTATTTGACTATGACTTGTGAAATGAGTAGGAGAAAATTCCTGTTTACAATCTACACGTATATTAGAATTTATACTAAGCATCTAAATTGAACAAGAGAATTTCAGGACAAGCTTAGCTTCTATCTTTAACAGATACCCAAACCAGATTGCCTGCAAATAATTTAGCACTAGATTTCCTGTGATCTTCCTATATACTGGATGAATTACTCTCCTTTACTTACTTCATTTATGACATGAACGCAAACACACACACACAAAAAAAAAAAAACCACAAACACACACCACTGTACAGAAAACAGCTTGTCAAATATAATTGGAGATAGATGCTGAAGTCTCAATAACATGACAGGTCAGCACCACACAGGAAGTTTATGACGGGTGATCAGGGAAACTGCAACTACAGAGCAGGAATACGGAGGAAGACAACAGATGAAGGAGAAACACTGTTTTCACTTCACTCTCCTTTGCTTTACCTAACATCATGGCTTTAAGCAGTCTCTGAAAAACAGCAACTTGGATCGAGCAGCATCAGACACCCACAAACATGATTATTCTTCTATCACACTGAATCAATAATATTTGTATGTGATCTGCACTGCTTCCTTTCAGATTCCTGGACATAATGAAGAAACACAGTGACTTCATGGTTTATATAGAATATCAGTAGTTAAAATATTTGGTATAAATCCAAGTAACTTGCACAAATAAAGCATAAAGTGTTGTTTTGCAAAGTGGATGCTCAAATATATACTGTGTACTAGAAAAATTAATTTTGTCATGTAACTACTTTACCTTTGCAGAATTTCACAGTCTCGTCCTTTGCCTTCCCTCACCACGGATATCTTTATTTTTATTGCCAAAATGTCAGAAAAAGAAAAAAAACTCTAAAAAATTAAATACCCAACTAGATTTTTATTAGTGATAAAAATTGGCTTACGGACACAAAAAAAAAGATTGGGTTTTTTTTCTTCATTTATGATTGACTATCTTGAGAAAAATATTTCAACCAAATATTCAGCCAGTCAGTTAGAACTGTATTGCATTTCTAATAGATAAATTAAAAAAAAAAAAAACCAAAAAAAAAAACCTGTCTTGGTTTGAAAGACAGGTACCTGCCAGCAAAAGCTGGAATCTCTCTTTGAATAAAGNAACTAAGATAGTTTTTTTAAAAGCTGACTGAGGAACCTAGTCATTCAAGTTCCTTAGAAGTTTTGGAAGTCTTAGACCAAGATAACATATAACAGCTCCCCCACTGTTGGGGACTATTATTGGTTCTGTAGTGTATTTGTTATTCCAGATAGTTGTCAATCATGAAAGTCCAAAAATAATCTTTTATAAATATCAAAGTACAAATATAGAGTATGAACGATAGACCCAATGTAGGGGCTTAGTAAGATGTCTTCTGATTTCATGGTCTTCATAGGATTGCTCAGCTACTGTTGTGGATTCTGACACTTATTCTTCATCGTAAAAATGTCAAATTACATACATTCAAAAATAAATCAGGAAGCAAAACCATTAATTAAAAATAGCTATATTTTCAAAATCTCCCCACTGAAGAAAGGTGTCCTTTTTCTTCTAAACATCCAAACTCGCTACATTCTTCTTGGTTCTCATTGGAAAGTTTATTCTTTGCAGATAAATAGAAATCACACATTACTGTGGTCAGAATTAGAAAGGCTTGGACAAAGTTTGAAATTAAATGTAAAGGATAATCTTAAGATTGATATGCTTGTTATTCTCAGCAACATTACTACAGGAATTGAACTTTGATGAGCCTAGTGAGCCCCTTCCAACTCATGATATTTTATGATTCTATTATTTTACTCAGGTATTTCACAAGCTAATGCAAGTTTGATCCTTGCCTTTACTCAAACAGAGGATAAGTATTAGGTTTATAAATTATTTTTATTTTGTATACATTATGCATTATTCTTTGCCTATCATAGAGGTGAGCTTAACAACAGAAGCAAAAGCAAAGTTTCCAGAAGCTTCATGTCTACCTTTCCCAAGAATACCTACCTGGCACAAGGATGTTCAAAAAGGTAGATCACTCTTTCAATATGTAGTACAGCCAGTACATTGCAGAAGAGTGGAAAAGACTGATGGAAAGACCTGCAGTATTCTATTGTTCATGTGTTGATTTATTATATTGTCTCCTAAAACAGCATCACATCAAAAAGAGAAGAATAAATGTAGTTGTGCAGGTAGACAATACAGTTTTTAGGGCAAATGTTCAAGTCTCAAAAAGAAATAAGCCTTTATGGAATAGTTTAAAAATCTCAGCACAATTCAGGCTGGAAGGAAACTCAGGTGATCTCTAGAGTAACCCAAAACAGAGTCAGCTGTGGGGTCAGACTATGTTGCTCATGGATTTATAGTCTACAGACGGAGACTGCACACACTTTTCAGGCAACATGCTTCACAACCTGACTGCCCTGGCGTGAAAATGTTTTGCCTGACACACTCATTGAAACTACTTTTCTTCAGTTTAAGCCAGTTGTATCTTGTTTTCACAGCACACGGCACTGAGAACTGGGGCTCCACCATTCAGTGATTCCCCCTGGCTCTGGAGGCTGGGGTGGTCTCTTCTCCAGTCTGAAAAATCCCCAGGCCCCTTCCTGAAGAGCTGCTCGCAGACAGGCAGGACACTGCACCCAGTGGCACAAGCAGCACACAGCTTTGCAATTTTTGCATGTTGGCAGAAGTGGAGTTTCTGTCTGCCCATTCCTCTAGCATGTCTAGGTCCTTCTGAATGACAGCTCTGCTACTGAGTGTATTGGTTGCCTATTCACATTCCCACACAATTGGATATAAAAACCAAGCTTGATAAAAGAGAACTCCATCACTTCCTCCAGACTCAGGCAATACTCCTCTTTTGCTAGCTTCCAGTGTGTGGCCCTTTTGCCCACCTCTGTAACTTGTTTTCCATGCATTTAATTGTCCATCCCTCTAGACCATAAAGTTCCATCGTAAATAGAAGAATAGCACAGGAGTTGGTGTCAAAGGCCTTGCTAAAGCAGAGGTAAATTATATTTACCCCTCCATAAAAAAAGTAATTTCATCACTGAAGGCAATCAGGATTGGACAGGGAGGACTGAATCCTGGTACTTCTGTGCTGATTCTTCCGAGATACCTACTTCATCTTCTGTACCAAGAAATGTGTTTCCAGAGGTCTGACTCAAAGATTTTCCAGGGAACTAAAGCAAGGGTGAGGGTGAGGGCGAGTGCAACACCTGACTTCTTCCTGTTGCTGTGCACCTTCCCTGATCTCCACATTTCTTCAAAGAAAATGGAGAACAGCCATTCAAGGACAACTTTTTGAGCACAAAAGCCTGGGAAACTTTGTTGGTGAAGTCTGAGGTAAGGAAGATGCTGGATACCGAACGTCAGTCTTTGCTCTGTCTACTGTGCCTGAATCATAAAGTCAACAGTTTAACAATAGGCATACATTTTCTTAGTTCAGCCTTCTAATACTAATGCAAAATAGAAAGTCCCTTTACTGTTTTTGACCTATTTTGCAAAAAAACCTCACTCTGTGTACAAATCTTCGGCTTCATTCTTCCTTGTTAAGTACAGTCAAGGCTGCCATTGATTACCATATCCCCAAGCAACTGCTTTCTAGTGACTAGCACAGTCTCCAGTGTGTCATCCCGAGTTGGCTCAAGTGTCTGGTTCAAGAATCTGTTTCTCACACCTTCTAGAAATATCCTTGAGTGCTCCCTTCCCACCATGTTGCTATTCTAGCAGAGGCCATGGAGGTTCAAGATCCTCACAAACATGAGCTGGTGATCCCAAGATATCTTCATGTAACTTAAAGTGTGCTCTGGCCTAAACTGTGGTCTGTAATATATCTCCATGCTGTTACACTCACTGACCTCTTGTATCCTGATCCATGAATTCTCAGCCAGATCATTGTCTACCATGTGGTAAGACATCACACATTTTAGGTTTCTTCACACATAGCACAATCCCCTAATCTTGTCTTCCCTGAATATCTTGCACCTGTCTCTAACTTTACTTAGGCTATGTGAGCTACCTAACTCTATCTCAGTTCTTCCAATAACCTCATAGATTTTTTGGACTACATACAAATATCTATTTCCTCTTGATACGTCCTCATATACATACGTTTGTGCACATACACTTGAAATTTATCATCTTTTGCCTTGTTTCTTCCTTCATAAGGTGTCTCCTGTTGTCAAAAAAAGAAAAATTAAACCCTCATTAAGATTTGTTGTTTCCTTAGCCTACGTGTTTTCAGTAATTTGCAGAACAAAGTACTTGCTGTTTTACATCTTTCTTCCACGCCTAAATATGTGCCTACAGGCTTTGAATGTCTATTTCTGAAAACAGTCATCAAACAAAAGCAAGACTGAAAGAAAACAGAAAATGCTAAAAGAATTACCCATGTGTTGGAATTTTGGATTGGAAACTCACATCTTGTGTAGTCTGAATGTATGAAAATGTATGAAGCTACATGCCCAAAGGAACCAAAATGTATAGTTTCCATTTGGCTCCAGTGGATATTTCTACTGGTTAAACAGGAGCCAAATTCTTCATGTCTACTTGCTTTGTCTATGTTTGTCTTCCCATCTGGATTAACAGAGTGAAAGAGTGACAGAACACGCTGTGGAGAAAAAGAAACAGATTGGAAACACTTTGAACATGAGAAGAGTTTTGCTCCTGCTGAGCATTACTCCCTTGAAGCTAAAGGGCTCTATTCATCACTCACACATTGGGTCTTTGTGAACAACCAACACTCAGCTCCTGTGGAGCCCAAGTCTGGGCAAGCAGCTTGAAGTTTTTCTGCATTACTCTTGTACAACTCAGATCTGAGAATATTGCTTTGACAATGAACTGATTAATACTATGGACAAAAAAATGTTCACAGGGTTGTTTACACAGACTATGTAATCTATCCAGCTGGAGCATTGAATTCAAATGAATACAATTAGGACAAGCTCCACAAATCTTTAGTATGTACACTAGCAGTACAAAGACAGTTGATTCTGAATTTATTATCTTATATTTTATTTTGCAGTAAAATCTCTGGCAAGGTATTTTTACACTAGAAAGGTGTGTAACCTCACAGTTCTCCAGAAATTTTCAAGCTAAAAATTATTTTATTGTTGTTTTTTCTTTCATTGAGTTACCTTATCACAGGTATTACTGGCTTCATTGGTGTTCCTACCTGTAACAGCCTTCTCTAATCACTGCCACATATAATAACTTAGGACACCTTGCACTCAGTGGACTGGAATGATATAGTTCACAGAGAATGAAGATAGGTTAAGCATTTTAACATGCATTTTCTCTCTTCTGCTTCTGCTAATCTTTGAATTATTATGCAAACTCAATATTTTATTGATAATTAGGAGCTGGAAATGAAAATTGGATTTACATTTAATGCCAACATAAAGAGAGATTAAATTAAAAAGTACTGGGGTCACCTTGTCTGATTGTTTAATGTGCAAAGACCTGAGGTTTCAGGCCTTATTACACATAGAATGTGTTGCAAGATCAGACCACATTAAAGATTGAAGGAAGTACAATTCCATGAAGACATAACCTGTTCAGTCTATTCTTCTTTGGCAATTCTTCAATGAAGACTGCAAATATTTGGTTCTCAGGCAGATAAGAATATTATTCAGGTAGAAATTAATACAGTGTGAATTTGAATGCGGGGGAGGCTTCAATACTTAATAAGGAGTGACAGTGCTGGGGAGACACAATCAGTGAACTGCAGACAGCTATAAAATTTTCACATCTCATAGTAGGGAAATAGAGCATAAATGTAAAACAATTGCAGTGCTGGGGTGGTTTTTTAAAAAAAAAACTATTTTGGTGTATTGATTTACTTACTTTAATTGTTTTACTAACAATTCATATTATATTTTCTAACTTATAAACTAAATTTATTCACAAGACAAAATGCAATCTTAGTTCTACTGGTCAAATATGCAAAACCATTATTCATTTGATTTAGTTTTGAGAGAAACAGACCATTTACCATTTAATATATA
>WBNO01019953.1:0-40905 GCA_013400575.1 Peucedramus taeniatus
TGAGTGGAGTTTAAACTTGCATTCTAAGCATACATCCCTGTCCAGGGGATGTAGCTGAGGACCGGGCTGCTCTTGCCAGCTGTGTACTCAGCTAGTCTGGTGATCCTGATCTGACCACCCTTTCTAAAAAAGCTACCTGCTGAGGCTGCCTGCAGCAAGGCATCCATTTCAGCAGAGAGCTGGTCTAGGCAGGGAATATAATGCATATTGAGGTAGTCTGTGATTTATATTGCATTCCTATTTTTCATTAGCTGTCTTTGGAAATATTCTTAGTGAGCAGATGATGTGGATAACAACTCCACTCTGATAGTGCCAAACATCACCAAGCTTTGAAAGCAAAGGAATTTCTTTGTATTGGCAATGATATGGTTGGACTAGGGCAGATTTTTTCTTGGTGAAGAGAAAATAACTGTTCCCTGTCACAGTAGCCTAAAGCCAGCTCTTAATCATCCATCAGCTGACCATTCTTCTGTGGTGTCCTGTAACAGCTGGTATGGCCCAAAGATTACAGAGAGCCTATGATTGCTTGATTGTTTTCAGAATTAAATTCCTATTCCAGAAAAACCTCCATCTCAGTCATAAGAGCAGTTAAATTTTGGATTTGCTCTGACTCTTAATGGAGGTCAGTGTTTTGGTGAGCTAAGACTTAGGCCAAGCTGAGTTGCAGAGGTCCAGAGGAGCATATTGCACACCTGCACTGAGGATGTAACGTCAGCCACTGTAAGTCCAGAAATAAGATCCTCCCAATGTGTTAGTACCATCCTACAGAGGTTCAGTCACAGCTGAATAAAAAGAGTTTTTGGTGAAACACAGCATATAAAACTTTAGGAATAGTTCCTGACTCAGACATCCCAAAGTCCTTTGCTTCCCTCCAATGTGCACTGCACACTTTCAGTAACCTCCTTATGTCCTCAGGTCCTCCCCTCTGTATTCACATTTACCTTCAGCTTTCCTAACCCTATCCCTATCCTCATCTCACCTATGGCCATAGAAAACCTGCATCCTTGTTTCTGGGAATGGTGGAACATCAGCCTGAAGTATCTGAAGGTAATACCTCCTCATTTTGGAAACTCATTTAGTTCCTTTTCCTTCCAATAGGGTCACACAAAGTATGCTAGAGACTAAAATGAAGTTGGACAAATAATTTAATCACTATTGTACAGTATTCATTTTTCTGAAATAGAAGTCCTAAATAAAGAGAATCCTGTAAATTTTCCAATAGGAATTAATTTTAATAATGAAAAATTTCCACTTAGATTCAGCAGTGCATTCCAAGGTAGCAGGCACAAAGCTCAGCAGCGACCTACTTTTGGGTCACGCCTTTGTGTTAAGAACAACTTAGCCCTACATTTGAGAACATTTGGAATGATGTGGTGAGATTGCCATAGTAGTCCCCTGTGTCTAAGGAAATAGCTTTTACATCTCCCTTTGCAGAAGGAATATCTGAGGAATTTTAAGGCAGGGAGGTGCAGGTTCACCTTGCTAAGTTGTGTCTCCCATCCTCTTGAAGACAAGAGCACATTAATTCTAAACAATTGCTTAAAGCAGCCTCTGAAGTCCTGGGATACCTGGAGAAGAGAATTAGGCTTTACAAAGCCTAAGTAGGACCCCACATGGAGATTAGCCACTGCATCTTCAGCCTTGAAGCCTCTACATTGCTGTAGAGACTTTGCTCATCTGCATTTCCAAGCTAGCGGTGCACAAGTTTTCAAGTCAGAGTTGCATTACAGCCTGGATGTGTGAGCTGAGATCCAGACGAGTATGTGTGCACAGGAGCAGCCAGACACGCCCCTGTTCCAGAGGGCATGCTGCCCTGTGCCTGGAGGTGGCTGCCATGTCTCTACAGACTGCTCCAGCAGGCTGCCACGTGGGCAGAACAGGTGCTTGTGGGTGGCAGTATCATTTACCCACTGCCATCAGGATGGAGTCACCACTCCACACACTGAACAGTGTCAGCAGCAGTTGTCTGTTCAAGATAATGATCCACACAGGCATGGGATTAGAGCAGATTGCTGGTTGCAGCCACCTGAGACCATAGTGTGAGTGCTTGGAAATGGGTTGCTGGCTTTGCTTTCTCTCTATATTTGTATCCAGTATACTTCATTTAGCACAATGCAGCAGGATACAAACTGATAGTGATGAAGAAAGTTAAGAGAATTCTTAAATTATGAGAATACTTGCTATTAGATGCATAGATCCTGAACGGGAAATAAAAGGAATTACAGGACCAGCACAGATTTCTCTGCAAACATCTTTCAGGAACCAAACCTGAAAATATTTTCCATATAAAATTCTTTTTAAAAGGAAGGGAATAATAAAGCACATCTTTCTCACAGGAAGGAGCTCTGTTCCCAGTGTTTCATCATAGAGCAAACTTCTGTTGACTGCAGAAGTAAAAGCAAAGCTGGTGGCTGGTAAGTACCTAAGCTCTTGAGCTGTGTTGGACAGAAATAAAGGTAGCTCAAGGGCAAATGACAGCAGAAAGGAGCAGTTGCAGCTCCTTGGTGTGGGCATCTTCAGTGCTACTCCAGAACCACATGACCATTGATTTTTGTGAGGCCAAATCCTCTGTTCACACAAGCTCACAGAGGATCTTGGTTTAGCTAAATCTCTCAACTTGTAAACTTATTCTTCCATCTCTCAGAGTGCTGGGAATATTCTTTCAATCTGAATGCTGTAACTGTAACCCATCAAGTTATCTGGGAAAAGCCAATGTTTAGCAATCAGCATCCACCTGTTTACTGTGAACATCAACAAGAACAGCATGTTGTAGTACCTACCTGCTTTTCCTCTGCAGGTTACCTCCATCTCATCTTCATCTGACAGTGGGAGACTGCTTCATTAGGAGCCATGTGATAAGGCACAAACCCATCATTTTAAAACTTTAAATGGAATTTAAAGGTGTCTGTACACAACCCTGCTGTAACTTTCCTTATCCTTGAGTAGTGCAACACTGATTTCCATTCATAGGCTCAGCTTAACTGAGTAATTTTCCTTGATGCTTTATGGAGAAACCACTTTGACCCATGAATTAATTTTTGCCTTATTTAATATTTATTAAGAAAACAACACTTACAGTGCTTTGGATAGGGGCTCACTTTTACAAAGGGCTACTGAATACCATCAACCCTATTAACCAGAGGTTTCCAGTAAATAGAAAATACCTTGCGGAACTGAGCTCAAAATTAATCTTATCAGGGAAAACAGTGTTTGTTCTGAATATATAATTTGTATTAATTTTTCAGTGCAATTTTTCATTTGTATGCATGTTTCAGTGAACAGAAGATACTCAGAATGTATTGAAGCTGGGACAATCCTGCCAGAAGTGTTTCATCAGAGCAATCCTTCTCTGAGAGGTCAAGGACACTGAGTAAATTGCAAAACTGATCCTGAACATGGATTTATTTCATGGAGTCTTAAAAGAGACTGGTGAAACTTTACAGCCTTGTTTACTGCAAAAACCATTTCAAACAAACACTTATCTAAATGCATTTGTCCCTGAAGGTCAGTACAGGGAAAGGTACAATAATGTGTCTCTCAAATACGGTTTCTGTTGTTGATTTTTGTCTCATCTGGATATCATCCCTTGTACTAGGAGTGAACCACAAGAGAAAAGCTTTTCAGAAGCAGTGAGTAGTCTAGCAGCCTCCTTCACCATTCTAGAACTGCATGGCTAGTCACTGGTGCCAGTGGAAGCATGAACAAAGATCTTCACAGGCTTATACCCTTGGATAAATAGTTGGAAAACCACGATAGTGGAACAACCACTTGACATTCAGCAGGTCTTCCATGGCTAAGCTAAGATTTTAGTACATTTATTTGTGGCAGGTAGTAGAGCTTGAGGATAACTACAAAATCAGCCACAGCTGTCAGCAGAATGAATATGTTTGTTTAAATGCTGTGTTTGAACCTGCCTTTGAATTCTGGCCCAGGTGAAAAGCTGGCATGCTGCTATCTAAATATTCATGGTCAACAGCAGCAGAAATGCATGTAATGCACAGAAACCTGCTAGCAATGTCTGGTATTGCAAAAGTTTTGTCCGTTTTGAAAGCTTTCAGGATTTCTGAGAGCTAGCAAATGTGAAGTGCTTCAGACTACAAACTACCGCTCTTTCTCTCCATTTATTGTATATGCAGAAGGACAAATTCAGAACTGATCCAGCTTTTTTTTTTTGGGATGTGGCTGAGACAAACTTTGCCCTTTTAACTCTTGTTTTTCTTTACAAGCTGTGTTTAAATACTTTGGGCCCATGTAGTTTTTATTACAAGGAAAACATACTTGCTCTGCGCCTCCTCGTGTCACTATTTTGACATACCGACCCCTTCTTTTCTCTCCAGGCAGTCTCTGGAGAGCCTGGATGAGTGTAACAGCTCATTGACTTGCAATGTGATTAATCCTTGGATTAGTAAAAATATGATGCAAACAGATCCTGACCCAGTGCTGAATGCTCTTCTTGCCTGTGCATGCAGTGTTAGGTACCTTACAACTGTCTCGAATTGATCAGGACATCCGGATTTTGTAACTTCATTTTATAACTGTTCCTCTCTCTCAAATTCCATCCTGTGAAGTTCTGAGGATATGTAACAAGAAGCCACCCAGTTACTATTCCTTGCAGCTATCTGCCAGTGTCACCTGCTTCTCTGGCATCATCATGCAAGCATGCACTGTCACACTCCCCACTGGAATCTCAGCTCGCGAGTTGAGATTCACACCATCATTCAGCCTGACAAGAGTGTTGACTCCTGGAGCCAGAGCTGTGCTTGGGAGCACATAAAAGCACCAGAGTCCCCTACATCTTGGCAGGACTTCAAGGACTATCCCAGCTAAGAGATCTTGACAGCATAGTTGTAAACTCCACAGGCCCCAAGGGCTCAAACACCATGATATTTATGCTGCAGACTGGATTGCCAAGATAGTATCACTGTTATGCAGACATTGGTCCCTGGGTAAGAAGGAGCATTTCTCACACCTGTTAATTGGCATTTGAAAAAATTGAAGCTGACTGCAGTGGGCAGTACAACTGAGGAAGACAATGCTTGCAAAGGCTGTATCCAGCGTTTCTTCTGTTCAAAAAAGACTTCAGCTGCATGGGTACCACAAATAATTGCAAAAGCCAGTATTAACTGATGGAATTGCATGCTGAATTATTGACATTTCTGGTATATTTAACACGGTTGTTTTATGGCTTTTCCAGTTCTTGTTACAACTTCAATCTCTGCAAAAATATAAGAAGTCCAGAGCTGTTAAATCCAAAACATACTTAGGAAGCATCTAATAGAATGACCAACTACTTTAAGTTTATATGCAGGCTTTCAAATGAAGCATGATCTTCATACTTTGGTCAGCTCTATCCCTGATGTAAATACTGCATCTAAAGTAGATCCTTCAAAAGTTTCACTAGACTGGTCAGACTGCAGAAGTATGCCAAGGTATTTTTGTATTAGTAGGGAGTAATTAGAACATTAAAGAGGAGAGATGAAGCTGGAGACCTTTGGCAGGTAGTGTTTCTGGCACTTCAGGCAGTGTGAGGTAAGTGCAGAAGCACTACAGTAAATTCATGAAGTCAAATGTTGACAGCAGATTTCAGACAATACGTGTTGAAGTAAATGGGGCAAATAATACCTTTGAAAATTAGTTTTAAGTTTGTTTGTGGGGGGAGAACCTTGACAAATTCTGAAGACGTAACTCCATTACTCAGCTCTGATCCTCAGTATTTTTTCCTGAGAATTGCAAGGCTTATATATTAGCATAACATTTAAAAAGAAATTGGACCACAAAAAGCACAATTATGTGACTCAGACAGATTGCTCCATAAGCAAAACAACAGAACAGAATATTAAAAATTCTGCTAATAGCTCTGAACTCTGTTTTTTTTTGTTCTAAAGACAAAGTTTCTGAGCAAACTAGTTTTAACTTGGAACAATTCCATTAATTTCCAAGAACTTATAATGAAAATAAGGTTCATCTCAGTAATATGAGAATCTCAACCATGGGAAGTCAAACCCCAAACCATCTTGAAATTATTCAGCCTCATGGTAATACCTGAAAGTGCTCCCATCTAGTAGCAGCCATTCATCAGATTCTTAGGAAAAACCTCTTCTCAATGAATGTAAGAAAAATGAGAAAAAATGGTAACATTTTTATGAGCAGCTGAAAATAGGCATCCTAAAACAAGTTGGAATGGCTTAGAGCACGGCTTGGGTTGGAAGGGATCTTAAAGATCATCTAGTTTCAACCTAGCTCCTTTCCATGGCAGGGATGGCACTCACCAGTCCAGGTTGCTCTGGTGAATCCAGCTGAATCCAGCCTGGCCTTGAACACTTCCTGGGATGGGGCATCCACAGCTTCTCTGTTCCAGTGCCCCATTACCCTCTGAATATCAGTTTACCTCTAATATCTAATCCGAATCTCCCCTCTTTTAGTTTGACCATTGCCCCTTGTCCTATCTGCTGTAAAAAGTCACTCTCCATAATTTTTTATAATCTCTGTTTAAATACAAAAAGGCCTCAATAAGGTCTCTCTGGATCCTTGTCTGTCTCAGGCTGAATATCCCCCATATCCCTTTCAGTCTGTCCTCATAGCAGAGATGCTCCAGCCCCCTGATCATCTTCCTGGCCTCCTCTGGACCCTCTTCAGCAGGTTCATGCCTTGTTCATGCTAGAGACCCAAGAGCTGATGCAGCTCCCCTCCAGGTGGGGTCTCACAAGGACAGAGTAGAGGAGAAGAATCACCTCCCTTGACCTGCTTGTCTCATTTGCAAAAATTCTGTAATAATATTCCTGCTCAGATTTTCTCCTAGTTGTTTCTCTATTTCTAATAAGAGTGGAGAAAACAACACTCTATGCCAGCTATTGTGCATTATTCACTTCCTCCCTCTCCCCTCACCCCCCATTCTGTATGTGCCCTCAGACTTGTTGCTCTTTTCAGCTCTTTTATTTCAGGTGTCAATCTTTGCAATTTTCTCCCACTGAATCTTCTGTTGCTTTCTTTTTAGGGTTTTTTTATTTTATTTTATTATTTTCGTTTTTGTTTTTTAAATGGCTTTCCCACCTCATGTAACCACCTGTCTTCCGAAGGAGCATTTGAAACCAGTGCAGACAGATCCTCCCTGTGAGGTAAAAGCGCGCAGGAAAGGGACAAGAGCAGGGAGCGGGAGCACTGCAGTGAGACGAGCGAAGGACGGAGGGAGGTCCGGCGGGGTCCAGGGTCCCTCTGGTGGCCACCAGCCCGTCGCCCCAGTGTCGCCGGCCGGTGCCCGCTCGCCCAGGGCAGCAGCCGCGCAGCCCTGCTGCCGGCCTCGCCCCGGTTCTGGTCACTCCGCGCCTTGAACCTCTTTGCCTGTCTCTTTTTTACTTCTTTGGAGTAGCAATTTTCAGCTGTCAAACTCATTCTCCTTTCCTTTGCTAAGTCTGGTATTTATCCTGCATTATATAAGTGGCTTGAAAAAATGCTGGCTGTGTCAACTGCCAAAAGCTTGACATCAGAATTTAAAGTGCAAAAACGTTTACATGATGCTAGCCTACTATTTCAGCTGATGCTATTTTAAACTTACAAATCCCCATTTATTGACTGAATATTCTTGTCATAGCACACTTGTGTAGACTTTTACAGAGAGGGGAAGCACCAAGAGGATCCCTGGCCAGAGCTGCACACTGTGCAACTCAAATTCTGAATACTGCCATGAATTTTTTCAAATGGCAGCTCATATCTTTAGAACTTACTGCAAGTTTGTGTAAAACTTTGGATACTGAACACTAAATACTTTGACTTTGTCCTGCATTTTTTTTCCTGGGATGCTTTGTCTGGTAATGTTAACATGGGGGTTTCAGCTTTTCTGACAAGTAGAACCTCTCACTTTCAAGTTAAACCCTCTAGCAGGAAGTCTGTTTTCTTTAGTGTTCTTTCAATGAACTGAAAGTTTGAACTCCTGAATTTGCTGTGATTGAAATTATCATATTATGTGGTTTCTTCCCCAAATCATATATTTTGTGATTTTACAAGTTTTGGTACTGTAGTACTGCATAAAATTGTTTCAGTTTCTTCCAAAGCATTATAAGAGAGCTCTTACTTTCCTTTCTTCATTAAGCTTTGTTAGTGAGAAGAGTCCTCTACATAGGACCTTAGACAAGGACCTCACCATATTTATTTGAATTCATCTCAGGGCTGAACACAAAATACTAGGAGAGATTCCTTTAGCAGTGTTGAAATAGCATAAGCGAGCATATCTGATGCTGACCATGCATATGATATTCCCAGCAACTGACTGACATGCCTCCAAAAGATCAAATTCAGCCTTCCTTGCATGATGTAAGATAAAAATCTGGCCTAGGATTTAACTGTACCTGGTAATTAAGTTTAAAGAACAATAAGGCCTCACAAACCTCTCCAGGCCTACAGTAAGCATGCTGGAATCTTGGTTGCCATTTCTGCAAACTGTTTACAATTCACATACCTCTGCAAATCCAATCCTGATCTCAAATTGCTGCTCATAAACAACATAGCAGAGATTTGATGTATGAGGACATGCTCTGAATATCCCTTTGCTAGCAGTAGCATGGCTAACTTTCAGCATTAAAAATGCCTCTTATTACAAGCAATGCTCAATTAACTACTTGAATATATCTCTATTCTCTTCTTCTTTTGCTAGCTGCCTGTAAATGAGTATTTTTCACAACTGGAGTCAGGGCAGCCTCTTTAAACCATCCCAATTTTTGCAGCAGTCTATCAAAGCCAGATGTTGCCACCTTCAAAGCATGATACAAAGCTGATCTTTTAGGCAGTGTTCTTCCTTAGTCTTAACACATCAGTGTTTATTAGTAAACCTTGCTGGTGCAGTGATTGTGAAAAATTAGGTAAACTCTCCTGCTTCATGAACTGTATTTTTAGGAGGAACGAAAGGTCTTTGCAAGACATATTGTTCAAATAAGAAAGAAAGAAATTACATACTTGCATTTATTTGACTTTACAATATAAAAAAAATTAAGGGCTCTATCACCAATATTAGCAGCTTCATGAAGACAGGCAAGCATCCCAACACATATGCTACTCTGGGGAACTTGAGAAATTGTGCAGAAGTGAAGCTTGATCTTATTCTAAAAGAATTGTATTTGAAGAGAGGTTTGAGGGTAGGAGAACTGAGAGAGGAGAACTGGGATATACAAGGCTGAAAGAAGAATTGTCCAAGGTCAGGAGCAGGAACAGCTCTCACTCATTTTATGTTGCTCTTCTTTACCTGTGTTTAACAGGTAAAGTTTATGTTTTATGAGCTCACTTAAATTAGGGAAAAATTAGGGAAAACCCAGCTCATGTCCTGATTATTCCTGGTGGTCATTGGTGTAATGGTAAGTTATTTCTAACAGAAAAAGGATGGGGATCTTAAAAGAACCAGAGACACCAAATATGCATTGAGACATGAATACCTACCATCCTAGTCTCAGGATGTTGCAACTGAGACTGTTCTTGCAGTGTGATGGGTTTGCTCCTGCCTGAGGCAGTCACTGGCTGTGAGGGATGATACAAAAGAGTGTGACAAAAAAGACAGCCTAGGGAAACTCAATTCAGGCTCCATGGCACCGCTACAAATTAGATTTAGAAGAGACATGAATTTACATGCCATAGTGGAGAAGGATTGGGTGTGACTTTACAAGAAGAAAGTAGCACCTCAGGATTTTGTTAGGTCTCTTTGATGAAGCTCTTGGTTATGAGAGCGTGTGCTTATCTCCAGGAGACTTTCAACAATGAATCAAAAAAAAGTGTCAAAACCCACTGCTTATCTATAAAAGAATGAGATTAAATGTTACTCATAGATTGATGACTAATTACAGGTAGAAATATGGAGTAGAACAAAATGGCTTTCTCAATCCTCTGGGGATCCTAGGACCTGTGCTATCTAACATATTCATAAATGATGTAGGAAAAGGGAGTGAGAAGAGGATGGCAAATTTTGCATGTGATAATAAACCACTCCCGAGAAGAAAGCCAATAAAGAGCTATGCAGGAGAATGTGCCCTGCAGAAAGATTTCATGCTATTGGTAGGTTACAGGATACAATACCTAGTAAAATCCAATGCTACCAAACATGCAGAAATGCATTTGAAAAGAAGAAAACCCACAGGTACTGTGATGGATCCAGCACTAATTAGTATCTCTGAGGAAGGAGAGATATTTCTGTGAAAATGTCTGCTCATTTTGCAGTGACAGTTAAGCACAGAATAGTAAGAGTTACTGGGAAAGGAAAAGTAGAGTAAAAGGGACATACCACTATGCTACTACAGAAATTCATGGTGTGAGTGTATCCTGATGATTGTTTTCAGCTCAGAACTGCTGTCATTGAGAGGACATACCAGAAATAATAAAAAGAAAAGAAAAAGTCTCAAAGGGTGGCAAAGATGAACCAAGATTTGCAGCAGCATCAGTTCAAAGGTCAACTGAACAGGCAAAGATTCTGCTACTTACAAAGAAAAGTATGTTAGAGAGAGAAAAAGAAGAGGTGTCTAAACAGAGCAACACAGAGAAGGTATCTGGAAAAAGAGTCCAATCTTTGGGGATAAATTGTCTTTTGCATTAGGACTACAGGTAGTGGGGTTTCACTACAGATGACCTATTTAGATTAGACATAAAGAAGAAAGTTTTTTTTACAAGGAAGGTGGTAAGGCACTGAAATAGGATATGTTGGATTTCCTACCTCTGGAAACATTCAAGACCAGGTTGGACGGGACTCTGAGCAACCTGACCTGGTGGAGGATGTCCCAGCTGATTGCAGGGGGGTTGGACAAGATGACCTTTAAAGGTCCCCTCCAACTCAAACTACTGAATGATCCTATGATTCTTTCTCATAATGATATAGAATGGAGAGATGTCAAATAAAACAAGGATTGTGGCAGACTTAGCATCAAAATGATGTGTTTCATAATGAGCTCTGACACTCTGAAATGTGGAAAACACTGGCAGAAGTTTGTGAATGGTAATGTGGATTAAAAGATAGGATTTGTTCCTTGAGTGTAAAAAAATTCTGTTTGACACAAAGAGGAAGCTCAGAGTTGTTTCTGTGCCAGGAATGTCTGGAGGCAGGGAAGGTACACTGAGACCTGTGGTTCTTCAGGGGCTGTTTCAGGAGAGGACTGCTGAACTGGGCAAACCTATATGGTGTCCCACTCCTGACTTAGGGCCTGGAGAAATAGCCATGGGAGGGTAGAGGCTATTCAGGATTCTGGCAACATGCTGAAGTTGCTGGCCCATGCTGATACCTGTGCTGCTCTGCCTTCGCCGCTGTTTTCACCACGTTGCCACGTGCAAGATCACAACCAGCAAGAGGGAATGCCTCTCTTAGGGTGCATGTGCTGCCAGACTGCAGTGGAAGAGCAGAAAGCGCTCATGCTCTGGGAAACAGGCTCAGATGTAGCAGATGACTTTTCTACCAGGCGCTCAGGTGCAAGTAGCCTTCTGTTTCTCAGAGTTCTGCTTATTGTTGTTGTGCTTGCAGGGTTCATCATCCTTGAACAGTGTCTGGGAAACTGCATACCCATGACAGTAACCTTTTTTTCCCACTAGATGTCCCACAAACCCAGCGATTGCGGACATTCTGCTCAACTGGCACTTCTTTCAGCCATGAAAGTTTATCATCTCCAAAATAAAAGGTTCTACTAAAGATAAATTCTTTATTCATCTGTATGCTGATGCTGGGAAATACTGGAGAAGAAGGTTAATATTCCAAACCACATTGATTAAACTAGATTTCAGTGGGAATTTATTGTTACAAGCTGGGCTTCTTTCAAGGATTCAAGTCGAGCAAGTTGTGAAAGTCTAATTGGACCGCAGGGGATAAAGAATGAACAAACCAGTTTAAGACCTGGGCTGTAACGCTATTCACAGTTTATGCACAAGGGTTCTTTACAAAGCTGATCCTAACTTGTTATTAATAATGTTTGGGGCTTTTTGTTTCTTTTGCAATACTGCCTTTCTAAATAAGGCATTTTCTTAAAAAATTTCAACTCTTCTGTCTCTAAACATATATAAGACCCACACAGATATACAAGTTGCTCTGTTTAGCATACAAAGATCCATTTAATAGCTCTTCCACTGAGGATATGGAAATTTAGCTGTCTGAGTATCTGTTTATTAAATCTTTTTATTATTTGAACAAAAGTCAAGAGTTGCTGCTCCTCCTGCTTTTAGGGTGAGAACACTGGATTTGTGAGCTAAAAGGTAAAACTTGTTGCAATTATTGACTCTACAGCTATCACAGTGCCCTGGAATTTCTTTTCTATGCTATCTAGGTAGCTGAATTTGGGACACCCTGTTCTAAATGTTGCTTAACTACATTTACAGTGAAAAGCTATGTTTTTTTTCTTCATTTTGCTGTAGAAATGCTATTAAAATATCTTAATAAGCTGTGTTTGCTTTTTTAAAAAATTCTATTTTATAAATGCGAAGAGTTATAAGAACTTTTTTTCTGACATGTTTTTAGTCCAGACCAGAGATACGGGCCATACAGTTGCTAATGCAAGTATTTAGAAATGTTTCAACAGTTGAAGTGTTTGCTGAGAATAACAGAGCTTCTAAAAAGATACCTAAACTGCAAGGAAGACTGTAAAATCCACTATGCTCCTAGGTATGTTGTTCTGCTAACTGATTGCTCTCATTACTTAAAATGTGTAGATTTTCTCCACATGGAATTTTCCCCCCTTTACTCCAGCCCTGGACCTGATTATGCCTTTCCATATTAGGCTAAAAACCACCAGACTATTGAGGCTTCTATTTGTTCTAACTGATGAAATGCTTTAAGACCCATCAGGGTATGGTACCCGTTTAAAAGAGATTAAGAGAAGAGTCCACAGAAATTAGATTTAGATTACTAGGAGGAAATTTAGGTCTTGACTACTACACCACTTGCAATGGTTCTCCCTTCACGTACCTGCTCAGTTAGAGACTGAGAAAGTAATAGAAAAAAAAATTAGCATGGTGTGTTTTAGTGGGAAGGAAAACCTTTGTGTTTCCACAACCCCATCTGGTAGAGCCTTTGGTTAAGTTCAAATGAAGATGGAGGTCTTCTCTAGTTAATATTTCTTAAAAATCACAGTGTCTTTTTGGGAAGTGGGTGTCTTTGTAAACCCAGATAACCAGATAAACTAAGATAGTCCAAAATAATGGCTCAGGACTTCCATGGCTATTTCAGTGTAAAAATAAAATAGATTAACAAAGCTTGTCTTTGTTGGCAAAGAGATTTTTAGTGCTTCCTTTTTCTTTTTCTATTTTTTTTCCTTCTTCTCAAGCCTATCACAAAGTGGTATTCCCTTTGGAGAATGAAAATATTTTCATATTTTCAGCGTGTTCTCAGCAGTTCCTGCCAAAATCTGGGGTTCTTTGACTTCATATTTCTACATATGACATATCTCAGGGGAGACTTTCTAGCAGGCCTGGGGTGAAAAAGGCACCGGAGACTCTGGCTGTACAATGCATGCTGAGGGGAAATTTGCTGTGTAGTGATAAGAGAGCAGTTGAGGAAACTGACCTTCAAGTTAGAAGGGAGCAAAATCTAGGACAGCAGAAGGAAATCTAGTAATTTGAAAGAAACAAAGAAGTTGTGAAAGATGTTTGAGACAGGAATAGAAAAAAGATTCTCTTGAAATTGGGAAGGTTTTGAACAGACCTAAGCTTTTCAAAAGCTACGTTCAGCAGTATTTTGGGAAGGTGAAACAATAGTGGGAATAGAGGTTCATGGGCTGTAAGTCTGGCTTTCTGTGGGACACTACCTGACCCAGACCCAGTCCAGCTATGTGTGGAAACATCTTTATTTTTGCCCCACAATTGGGCCTGTCAGAGGGCTTACTTAGACATTTACTTATTTGCTGATTACTAATACTCTGATTCTCAGATTAAATGTGTTCCAACACCATTTGCAGCCATTTTTTGTGTTACAAAATCATAGGATATCCTGAGTTGGAAGGAACCCACAAGAGTCATCAAATTCCTGTCCCTTCACAGGACAGTCTCAAGAGTCACACCATGTTCCCGAGAGCATTGTCTAAACAGTTCTTGAACTCTTCCAGACTTGCTGCTGTGACTAATTTACTGGGGAGCCTGTTCCACTCTCTGGGTGAATATCCTTTTCTCATATCCAACCTGAACCTCTCCTGACACAGCTTCAGGCCATTCCCTTAGATTCTCTCACAAAGAAGAGATCAGTGTCTGCCCCTCCTCTTCCCCTCATGGGGAAGTTGTGACTGTAATGAGGTCTCCAGGCTGAACAGATAAAATTACCTCAGCCACACCTCAATGGCTTCCTCTCCAGACCCTTTACCTTCTGTGTGGCCCTTCTTTGGACAGTCTCTGACAGTTTAATGTCTGTTTTATGTGGTGGCACCCTAAAGTGCCTCTAGGACTCAAGGTGCTCCAGGACTCCCCCCAGTGCAGAGCAGAGTGGGACAATCCCCTCCCTTGCCTGGCTGTTGATGCTGTGCCTGATGCCCCCAGGACAGGGCTGGCACTCCTGGCTGCCAGGGCACTGCTGGCTCACATTCAACTCACCATTGACCCAGAGCCCCAGGTCCCTTTTCATGGCAGTGCTTTCCCAGCATCTCCTTCCCCAGTCTGTCTGTTCATCCAGGGTTGTCCTGGCCCAGGTGCAGAATCCAGCACTTGTCTTAGTTAAATGGTTGGTGATTGCCCATCTCTGATTTGTCAAAGCCTCCCTGCAGGGTCTGTCTGCTCTTGCGGAAGTCAGCAGTTGCTCCCAATTTAGTGTCTTCAGCAAACTTGCTCAGTGTCCCTTCCAGTCCTGTGTCCAAGTCATTTCTGAAGATGTTGAAGAGCACAGGGCAGAGGATAGAGCCCTGTGGAACCCCACTAGTGACAGGTCAGACATCACAGGATGTGTCTGTCCAGCTGTGAGCTGGACATTTTGTCCAGAAGGACCCTGGGAGACACTATGTCGAAAGATTTACTGGAATGCAAAACGATTCCATCAATTGGCTTCCTTTTGTCAGCTGGGTGGGTTACCTTGCCATGAAAGGAAATCAGGTTTGAAAAGTAGGACTTTCCCCTCATGAAGCTGCGCTGGCTGTGACTAATGCCTGTGTTGTTCTTCAGCTGTTTTTCAGTATCTCCCAGAATAATTTTCTCCATAATTTTTACCAGGAACTGAAGTGAGGCTGACAGGTCTGTAGTTTCTAGAGTCATCCTTCTTGCCCTTCTTGAAAACAAGGACAACTTCCAGTCAACTGGGACCTCTCTAGATTCCCAAGACTGCTCAAAAATCATCAAGAGAGGCCTTGTGAGTGGCCATATCAGCCAGCTCTTGGAGTATTCTCACATGAATCCCATCAGACACCATACATTTATAAGGGTCCATGTGGAGTAGCTGATCCCACAGTACTTCATGGCCAGCTGCGAACTGGTCACTCTCACAGCCATGTTCCTCCAGCTTAGGGCACTGGATGCCCTCAGTCCATCATTTGTGTTGAAGACAGAGTCAAAGAAAGCATTAAGCACATCTTCCTTGTTTCTGTCCCTGGTCTGTGAAGTGATCATCCTCATCCTGGAACAGGCTGATGTTATTTCTGCAGTGACTTCTGCCAGTACTGTATGTGAAACTCTTTCTGTTTTCCCCCACATTACTGTCCAGCTTCTACTCCAATTGAGCTTTGGCCACATGAATTTTCTCTCTGCTGTGGTATATTTCTCCCACACCACCCAACTCACCCTCACTGGGAATACACTTTTTTTTTGGCCTTAGCTCCTTATCCCCGTTCCTTATCTCAGTGCTACCCTTCATTTTAAACAACTTTTTACTTTCCCTCATTTTTACCTTTTGAATATAATCGTAGAAGTCATTGTCTCAGACATGATTTTTTAGAGTACTTAATCCACTCCAGTAGCATAGAATCTCTCTCTTTTTTATATTAAAAAGTGTGTGTTGTTTGCACATCTTATATTTAAATCTGGTGCATTCATAAACCACTACTGATTATCTGTGAAATCAGCATAACATGTTTAAAACTAAATGAGATTATATTACCTTTTTTTTTTTTTTTATTTACCTGTAAACATACTTGTTCTGCCAGATTGAAAACTTAGTCTGTCCTGAGCCTTTGTAAAGTACATTTTGGAGTTGAAACATGTTAGTTTAAGGATAGTATTTTTAACACTTGCTTTTGTTTTGCTCAGGTCTCTGTCTTTGCAAATATTTTGTTTATTGTTTTTCGCTATAATGGATTGAGGACTTAAAATTTCATATTAGAAAATATTTGCCTGATTGAAGTAAAATTTCAAATAGCTACCTCAGGTACCACATTTTGCATTTCAGAAGAACGTAACGGTTTCTTTTTTTTCACCCACTAAGTTTATTTTGCAGTTTGAAAACATATTTTCTTCCAAGCATCTTGTGAAATGACACCCGAGTAAAAAGTGCCAGAAAGACATCAAGTTTGCAGAGTTAAAAGAGTTTTTATCTTCCTTTGGTGATTTGTTGCCATTCTTGAAAAAGTCCTTTTGGAGTTTTGTTCTTTTGATGTAGAGATCTAGATTAAAAAAAAAAAAAAAAAAGAGAGAGATGTGTATTATTGGTTTAATATGTACACTCAAGCCTGATCCAATACACAGAGAAAGCAAAAGCCTTCCATTAGCTTTTATGGGCCCTTTAAACATCAGCATATCCTCCAGTGCAGCAGCTGATAAATTGCTGCTGATTGTGGTCTTTGAAAATGAACCATGCTGGGGTTTTTACCACTTCCAACAGGATCCCATCAAGGTAATCATTATGTACAAAGCTAAGTAAGAGAAACATTTGTTCTGAAGCATATTATTTATGTTTCTCTCCTTGTCTCACAGTATCTCTTTCATTACACTCCCCTTTCCTATTTATTATCTCTGTAATCGGATTCTTTCAGTATGCATAATTTGTTGGAATATAGTTGGTATGAAAAGCAGCATAGGAAATAAGGTTTTATTTCATAAAGAATTGTTTTTAAATGTTGAGCATACTGGCCATTGATTTCATTTTTATTGCACTATGAAATCATAAGCCACTTGAACACTTGAACTCTTATATCCTTCATAGCAAATAAGCAATGAAGTAATGAATAATACATTTTTTATTTATGTTGCTTCCTGCAAGTTCCATCTAAGCCTATTGGGTGAAGATTTAATTTTCATTGCACTGTGTAGCTAGCAGTTGTATATCCGTAATCTATCACAAAATAAATATTTGTATTGCTGCATTTAAAAACAAAATGAAAAGCATGGGGGAAGCGTGCTCCTGTTGAATAAGGCCTTTCCTTTTGTTTTTGATATCAATTTTTACCCTGAGATCCTACTACGGACAGGTATGGTGAGTTTCATGTTTATTTTTATGTGAAGGTGGGTGAAAGTAAATTGTATTTAGGTATCTAAGGAAATGGTTGTGGATAGACAAACTGTATCCAAGTTAACTAGCTTTGGCAATGAGGGTCGATGTGCCTGCCTTGCAGATGACACACAAGTGTTAGAGCAGCCTCTTGATTATTCCTACCTCAGACATTAGACATATCCAACACATGGGAGCCTTAGGAATTCAAGTATCTTGCCAACGCTCAGATGGTATCTTGATGTTTGCAAAATGAAGTATCATTCTCCAGCACCCTCCCTTTCCCATCCATCCTTCTCTTCTATGGCTCATTTCCTCCGTTTTTTCTAGCAAAATGACCTGGGGTTAATCTGAGCTATTTTTGTTTTGTTTTATTTTGTTTCAACAGACAGAGTCTTATCCAGCCTTTTTTGAAAATCAGATTTGAGGAGTTATTATCAAAATAGCTACACAGTCAGTTCTAAAGGAATAAGAAGACAAGAAACGGCACAGGCATAGGATCAGTAAAACCAACTGAAGCACAGATGTGGCAGTTTTTCAGGTACTGGAATCTTTCCACTAAGCTACAGGCAAACACTTGTTTTAACCCAAATGCTTATATTCAAACTTTCCAGTGCCTGTTTTGCCTTTAAATCGCTTATGTTAAGGATGAGGAACCTTTTGTAACACAAGAAACGTTCAGAGTCGGCCTTTGAGATGACTTAAACCACTCTAGTGTCAAGGTGGAACAGAGGCACCCTCCAGTCCTAGAAAGACCACAGAGATCTGGAGTCCACTGAGTAGTTCTGACCCTGCCAAAGCTGAGAGGCCTCCAGAAGGTCCCTTCTCCACAACTCAGCTCTCTCACCAGCTAGGTGGGTGTAACCCCTTCCTAGTAAAACACTTTCAGGCTCACTGATGATGCTCTAAGAGCTGGGGACTGTCAAGATGTAATGCAGCATGAGAGTGTGTTCACAATACTCCAGTGACATTGCAGGTAGGCACTGAACATAAAACACCCCTGTGAAGATAGTCAAAGACCCTCACAAAGACTCTCATGAAACTGGTCTGAGGGAGTTTTCTTCTACTGCCAAATCAGAGCAAGTAGAAAGGTTCTTCTAAGCACAATATCATGTGTATAACAATTCCCTTTCTTTCAATGAGCTGACCTTATATCTATATTTCTGATGCTGATAGGCAGACCTAGGCTTTGGTACCCAAAGAATGTTGGTGTCATCACATTGAAGTTTTCTTCCATGATTGCCTTTAATACCCAGAAGAATGATACAGAAGGCCCCTCTTAGTCTCTGTGCCAGGCGCCCTTTTGAATTCATTTTTGTTCTACAACACCATGGATGTTTTTCCTGAGACACACAGTGGGATGAAGTTAGACTGTCACTGAAACACAGGGGTTGCTCTTAAGCTTCATTACTACATATTCCAGCTACTTGTATCAGTTACCTTCACATTTTTAAGCTTTCTTTCTTGCTGCAAAGGCTAGGATCTTACTTACTTTCAATGTAAGCTGCACTACTGAATTGATCTTATGCCTCTGGAGCAAGGGGCTCTCAGTGTGGTATAGTAATATTTACAATATGGGTTGAACCACATACTCCTAAAGAAAAGAAGATCAGATAAATTGTTAGTTCATCTGGGGTCAAGGACTCTCAGTGACTTCCAGTTTTACTGGTATAGATCCTCTACTTGTGATCACTTGTTGCTAAGCTTAACCCCTCTTTCAAAGGTTTCTTCTTGTTCATCACTATTTTTAATTTTAAATACCTAACCTCCACTTTGAAATTAGCTCAAAGCTCAGATCCTACTTCACAGCTTCTCTATCTTTGTGCTTTTTTTGGCCTCTCAAGGCCTTTCCCAGCCCATTGCTGTTGTCAGCTGCTGTCTTTTTCTCATCTCCCATGGAAGACTGACTTCGACAGGCTCAATTAGCATTTAAGTGCATTCGGTGAGTTCTTCCTCAGCACCTGACATGATGTTCACAGAAAAGGAAATTAAAACTCCCAGCTCTTCTAAATATTCCTCTGTGTCTTCTTCTTTGAAGGGGGTGTATTTTTCATTTGTACATCTTGATTCTGTTGCTTATCAGCTCTTGGGCCACTGAGGGTTTATTGCCCAGGATCCCTTGCTGACATACACATTTTCCTTGAATTTTGTAGCAGAAGTTAGGATGCGGCTTTGCTGATTAAGCAGTGGTATTGAGCAACAATAGCACTATACATGATCAGAAGTATTTTTCCAACCAGCAGCTCTTGGCAGCACAAAGCCCCCTCTCATCAGGCAATGCCTATGGATATGTGGAATACAAAGTCAGGCTGTGTGCAGGAGCTGTTTAACAGAACAGCACCATGCACTTTACCAACCATAGGCAACAGTGGAAAGTGGACCAGGGCATGGAAACTCAGACCAAGAACAAAACTTAGCTCTTGGACACAGGGACCAAATCTGGTAACAGCTAAGCTTGTCGTGCAAAGGCCTGTTCAGTACAAGCAGTCCCCTTGAAAATGTATCACTGCAAGTGCTCTGCCACAGAAAGAATATGTGTCTGTCCTGTTTACTACATGGTAAATTGGATACAGCACAGTTTTGCATCCCTCTGCAGTAGGGAGGCCCTGTGCTTTAGGAGAAAGGGTAATCCAGTAATGTCTGTGCAGAGGTTTCTGAGAAATCAGCTCTGGAGTAATGGAGGTTATAGGGATGCTCAGAAGTACCTTTCTCAAAGAAAAATGATCCATGAGATGTGCAAGGGTATACTATAATGCCCATATCTAATAACAGCAAGTGTCCTCACATACCCCACAGAAATCTCTTTTGCCTTTACACCACTGCTATACAAATGTAGGAAAGGAGATGGGAGTCTCCTTGTTCTTTTAATCTGAGTCTGGGCATAAGTCTGAGATTGAAGACTTCAGAGTTACCTTCAGAGCAAAAGCTACTAAATACCTCTTATTATTTGATGGTCACTTTCCACATGAGAATCAGTCATGCTTTATATTTTTTTGCCAAAGCTGGACTAGGAGGCTGGATGGGAGGTTGTGAGATGTCTCCTGATTATGGTCTCAGCACATCCAGCTGAGATGAAACCACAGGGTTTCTTTGAAGTTACACTGCAGTGATGAGGGGATAACCTGCCAATGTGTTCTGTTTCCTCCACAGGGAGTAAATGAGCTGAGCACCCACAGGGGAATTAACATGAGATAACCAAAATACTGCAATTCCCTTGCCAGTCAGTGACCCTCCTGGCAGATAAGCCTTCTTCACACCATGACCTTAAATCAGTGCAGTGAAATGTGTACTTAGCATTGCTTTGCTGTAAACTGTCTGCTGTCCCACTAAAGGCTTTAACTGCTGGTGTCAAACACACCTATCCTTGGTTGAAATACCAGCATTCACAGAGAAATTTGCACAAGCTTGGCTGGAGAGTATCTGTGTGTGGACAAGTCTGGGCTGCAGGACCTCTTTGGAGTCCTGGTACATTGTGGCCGTGCAGTATCTTTGCTCATCTGTAACAGCTGGGCTCCTCTAGGCAAAACAGAAAATACCCACATCTTCTGTGTGTCCAAACCCCATCTGCACTCCTGACCTGTGACAGAAACTTCCATTTCCATATGCAAGGTTTTACACTCAGATTTTTCTTTGTTGCTGGTCATTGCAGCACAGAAACAGCTGAACACAGCAACATATTCATGATCCCAGCATCTGTGTACAGAAGGGCAGGAACCTTCTGCTGCAGCACAGGGATGCAGCCCCAGACTCATGTCTGGTATCTTTAGGAGAGCAGCAGGAAGAGAAGAGAGTGGAGATTTTTCCCCAGAGTACTGACGCTTTTTTTCACATACATTTGCCATTAATAACATTACCTGCTAGCTTAGCATATTGAAATTACTGGAAATTTAGAGAATATTACATTGATGCATGGACAAAGACACTGACCAAAGATAGGGTCACTCAGGTGGAGCCAGTACAGCTAATGAACAAAAGTACTTTTGTCTTTTATTGCTATCATGTACTGCTGTTTGTGTTTGAGAGAGAGAGAGAGAGAAAGAGAGTGTGTGTGTGTGTGTGTGTGTGTGTGTGTGTGTGTGTGTGTGTGTGTATTTTTAGCAGCTTGGGTGTAGAATAAAACTAACTTCATTCCCTTGACAAAAAATATTAAACATCTGACAAAAAGTGTATGTTCAGCAATTGCATTCCACATCTATTTTCTTTGCCTTTTAAATTATTTATACAAGTACACCCCCCATAGCTTCGCAGTGCTTTGCACTCAATGAAAAAGTTTCTCTGTGGATAGGATTCACTCTTTTGTCTTTCTTACCTGCTATATGACACATAAAATACAATGCAAAAACAAACAAATGGCAACGGATTATATAAAAAAATAGATTTTTATTACATGAGTACCTCAAAGACAAAAAGAAAAGAGTTTATTTCTGCAAAGAGAAGACTGAAAAACAGAGAACAATAATATAAATACTGTAGCAAAACAAAGAAATAGATCATATTCCTAGGCTTGTTCTTCTGATTAATTTCTAATAAAATAGATAGATTTTTCTGGATTTAATTCCAGACACAACATCAGTGGCTTTTCGCAGATGAAGTCACAGTCTGATGGCCTGAATTTAAGAGAATGGTGGATTCTGAATATCCAGCATCAGCTTGTGAATCAGGTTATATGCAGTCAGATGAAACACACTGGTAATGTAAAATTGTAGAGGCAGTGAACATGAGGCTGCACCTTGTCCTTATCAACGCTGATGGCAAACTTCCCACTGGCTTTAGTCTAAATCTTTGCTTGTTTGTGAGGTTGGATAAATTATTACTAACTTGAAGCTATGTCACAGAAATGTTAAAGAGGCAAGAAGAAATAACAAGGACACAAATTTTAGCCGGAAAACTAACCATTATATATTCCATAGAAAATAATTTATGTTCTTGAACTGTAAATTATCCTTGGAGTTCACTCTTTTGCAGATTTCTCTAAAATCAAACGTCAAGAAAAGATTTACATTTTCTCTCTAGGAACTTCCTTGTTGCGTTAGAGAAAACAAAATCTGACTTAAAACAGAAATTTGAAATTAAGCACTGATATTTTGAAATAAGTACTTTGGTTAGTTTCAAAATGTTGTTTTGAAAAATGGAAATATTTTCTCAAAATTGGTATTTTCCCAGGAGTGGATGGGATTCTTTAAATTAGGAAATGCAGGAAACTTTTCTCCTCCCCTAATTCATCTACTTGACTTTGGAATTTGAGAATGAAGCTGAGGCAATTCTTTGAAGGAAAACTGAGTGTCTATAAAGAAGAATAAACTCCAGTGTATCTCTCCATCTGCACAATATTATTTTATGTCACATATTTTCTGTATTTTGCAAAGCAGGAACCAGAAACAGACTATACATCTGTGCTGTGCTTAACCTAAAGTTATCCTGATTTTCGCCACAGTGCTAACAAGAACCAAAATGGGTTTGTCCAGTTCATTGTATTGTTTAATAAGCCAGTGAATTGAACTTCTGTACCTCCTGGGGAGGTATATTATAACGCTCACTCTACCATTTTTTTTTCCCTAAATATTCCTCAGGAAAGTTCCGGGACCTTCTGCTGCTCTTCAGCGTATTCCAGGCTGCCTCAGTTGTAGCTGTGTCACTCACGTGTTTCAGAGCTCTGATGTGTAACACATATCTGCTCTTTCCTGCTTCAAGGCCATCACTTCCCTACACAGATTCTGATTTTCTGCAGATTTTCTTGAGGTGAAAAGAACTCATGCTCCAGACAAACTGAGTCCCCTTGTGCTGGGTACAGAGCTGATACTAATCTTGCTAAGCCTAGAAGCTCAGCTCTAATGTCCAATACGGTAAATCGGTCTCATCCTGTTCCAGTTTCACAGCTGAAGATTTGGAATTTAACCTTACATGATGGTTTTCATCCGGAGGAGCCGCTTGTTTCAGCTGGGTGCACTAAGGACATGCCTCCTTGGCCAAAAGCAGATGACCAAAAGCAGCCAGACAAGGTTGGTGATAACTGCCAGAGATGTGCTATGCTTAAACGCACTGTCTCAGCCCCAGTGCTGACAGAATGACACTGGGATTACCAGTGGGATAATTTTATATATATGTAAAGAAAAGACTGGCTAACTCAGTCCTTCACAAACTACACTGTTCTGTGTTTCACCTCTTCCTAGTTTTGCCCTAGCAAAGAGATGAGGTAGCCATCAATCCTGGCTTTCCAGCCTGCTCCCTGTCCTCCCCACCATGCTGTGCCAGGGTCTGCACCAGGCTTAGGCCACAGCAGAAAGGATATGTGCTTTTGCTCATTTCTCTGCATTTTAACTCCCTGCCCCCTGAACTTGAACTTGCTGATAGAAAATTACAGTCTGTCTCCATATGTTCCACCCAGCTGTGCTTTACAGTCCACTACAGCCAAGAAGTCAGTACTGATTCTGTGGTGCACAGGAGAATCCAGATTTCCCCTGGGATAACCTGTCACTTCCTTTCAGGTATTAGCTTGCAAGTTTTGCACTGTCACAGCATGAAATCACAAGTCTGGACCTTATTTTGATTTTTTATTAGTAGCTGATTGACACTGGTAGTCAAGTAGAAAATAAGACTGATATCCTGGAATACAGTGAAAAGCAAATGGAGTTGCCAGTTGCTTCAGATACCCAGGTTATCTTCCCATTTCCTCACAGAATAGGAGAAGGTTAATTTTTCAGGGATTTGCTGTCATTTGGCCATGTGAGCAAAAGCAGAGTCAGTGCAGCCACATCTGTCTGTACAGGTGCCAGACAGAGCATTCCAGCCCCAGGGCCACCTTGGATGAGCAGCCCTAGGGCATCCTGTTTCTTCGTCACTCATTCTCTTTTTTGGATTATTTTATTTATTATTGGAGGTACTACACAAACATCTCCTTGTGAAGACACAAGGCCTTTTGTTGTTAAGTGCTAAGTTGTACTGGATAAGGGAAATCCCAGCACTTGCACAATCCTTCATTTCACATTCCCCTACTTCAAAGGCATGTGAGGGAGTGTGGTTGTGTGTGTTCTGTTATAGCATCCCCTCTCCTCAAAGACAAAAGGATATTCCTGGGATAACCCCACGAATATAAGTTTGTACATCGATATCTCCTTTGAAGAGGATTTTTTCCAAGCAGGACTACCTCTAGAGATAAAAAAGGGGTAATGGTTTTAAAGTGAAAGAGGGTTAATTCATACTAGATATAAGGAGGAAATTTTTTATGCTGAGGGTGGTAAAAACACCTGAAACTGAAACAACTGAAACAGGCGACCCAGAGTAGCTGTGGATGCCCTATCCATGGAAACAATCAAGGTCTGGTTGGATGGGGCTCTGAGCAAAATGGTCTAGTTGAAAATGTCCCTGCTTATGGAGGTTGGACTAGACGACCTTCAAAGGTCCCTTCCAATCCAAACTATTCAGTGATTCTGTGATTTTTTTTTTCAGGATAATGCTTTTAAAATATGTGTTTTCTGGTTCCAATGTACAATATCATAACACCTATATCAGGCAAGTAGTTATCATTGGGCTGTGAGAGGGTATGAAACAGAACTGGAGAGGTTTGCCCTGGCTCCCCTGAACTTCTGTTCTCAAAGTGGGACTGGGGAATAGGTAAGGCTGTGGATGTTCAGAAATAATATTATTTGCTTTAAAATAATGTAAAATTACCCATAAATTAATGAATTTCCTTCCCACTGATTACCTTTCGCTGTTGGGTTTTTTTAGGATTTATGCAGAACACTTCTTTTCTCCTCCAATTTAAACTAGAACAACTGAGTTTTAAAATAAAATCTTTAATTCTCTATATGGTCCTGTAACTCCCAGAGCTCAAGTTTTATAATGCACAAATTGTCACCCCAACTGTTTCCTCAAAAAATTGAGGGATTCAGAGCTCCTGTAGAGCTTTTCAATAGAGCTGCAGTTCTGAGCTGGTTCCTTTATCTTCATCTTTGACTTGCTATCTTTAGCACTCTCCCTAGACTTATTTCATGTCTCTGATCTTACATACCCTGCACGCTTACATACTTGGCTGTAGCTTTTTTCCCCTGGAGTTTGCTCTTCACTGGTTCTTCTCTCTGGCACTCACTTTCTCTCTCTATCAAGATACATCCTCTTTTGGAGTGTACATCTCAAATCTCCCTCTCTGTCATTATGCTAAACCCATTTCAGGCCTGTGTTCATGTACTTTTATCTTTGCCTTGCAAACAAAGCGGATTTTATCTTCTCTTTTAGTTGCTTTTTTATTTTCTTTTATCTTCTGCATTTGTACACTTTATCTGTTTATAATCAAGGCTGTGCTAAACATTTTTCCACTCACCTCTGACAAAGTGTTTTTTGATTCTCTGGGTGATACAGCCATATTATGATGTTGTGGACACTAGTACCCCTTTCTTGCATGTAACCATCACTAGTAATTTCTTTGTTGTTGTTCCTTCCTTGTAGTGATTAATGTTAGGTATTCCATTACCTTGATTATGCATGGATGTCATTTACCTACGCAATTTAGGCAACTGGACCATATTAATCTTGCTTTGAAATGATGGCTCTCACTCTTTCACAGATTAACTCATTACACAGAAGATCCTGTCATTCACTTACTAGAAGTTAGGCATTTCACTTCTCCAGCTATTAGAAATACATACATTTTACCAAAGAGTATTTACTGAGCTACACAGACTTCCAAGGGAAGAACTGGATCATTTTGATGAGGCCAAGGACACCTTACAGACCTAATATCCTATTAGCAAGGGAAAGTTTGCAAGAATGTGTGTCTTGTCTAAGTCATCATTCTACTTTGCTCATGGAGAAAGGGAGGAACAACACAGACACTGCTGGTATAGAGCCCTTTTTCCTTATCACTTTGTTCATTTCAAAAGGGAAAAGTTTAGCTGTCCTACCTCATCTTTGACCATCCTTTCTCTGTCCAGTTGCATGGGAGGAACAGCAACCATCACAAAATTAGTTTTGTACCTCAAACTGGGCTGCTGCACTGCAATGTGGAGGTCATGAAGGACAGCATCAGCTGTATCTACCAGATCATGTCAGACATGGAGAACTGTTTACACAGGAGTCAGTTGAAGGTTTAATTTCCTCTGTTTCCAAGAAGTGCTCTGGAAAAGAAATGTCCCAGTTACTTGCAGCTGTCCTTCAATTTTCTAATGATCACTAATTTTCCTTTTTTGTGCAAGTTTTTTTTTCTGGCACTTATTTCACCAATGTTTACCTTTGTAAAAGCCTTTGTAACCTAACATCTTCCAAGGTAGATCCTCACTCATAGAATCATAAAATTGCTGAAGCTAGAAAAGATCTTTAAGGTCAAGTCTAATCTAGCACCACCACCATGTTCACCATTAACCCTGTCCTCAAGTGCATATTCACATGTTTGTGGAAGACTTTCAGGGATGGTGACTCCACCATCACCCTGGGCAGCCCATTCCAATGCTTAATACTGTTTCAGTGATTAAATTCTTCCTGATGTCTGACCTGAACATCCTCTGGCACAGCTTGAGGCCACTTCCTCTTCTCCTGTCACTGGTTGCCTGAAAGAAGAGGCTGATCCCCATGGGATTACAATCCCCTTTCAGGAGACTGTAGAGAGTGATAAGGTCTCCTCTGAGCCTCCTTTTCTCCAGGCTAAAGACTCCCAGCTCCCTCAGCTGCTTCTCAAAAGACTCGTGCTCCAGAACTTTCCCCAGCCCCATTGCCCTTCTCTGGACTCTCTCCAGCACCTCAACACTTTTCTTGTAGCGAGGGGCCCAGAACAGGACAGAGAATGTGAATTGTGGCTTCACCAGTGCCCAGTACAGGAGAACAATCACTGCCCTGGTCCTGCTGGCCACACTGTTGCTGATGCAGGCCAGGATCAGGCCTTCTTGGCCACCTGGCACACACTGGCTCATGTTCAGCTGCTGTTGATCAGCACTCCTGGTCCTTTTCCACCCAGCAGCTTTCCAGCCACTCTTACCCCAGCCTATAGCACTGCCTGGGGCTGTTGTTACCCAAGGGCAGGACCTGGTTTACTGAACCTCATACAATTGGCCTTGGGCCATGGACCTAGCCTGCCCAGATCCCAACTGACCTGCCAGATCTTAGAAAAGAGAGCAGTCCCTTAGGGCTGGACTGTGAATTTCCAGTCTAAGCTGAGATGGATGGGAGGAGCAGCATCACTTTGTGTGGGGATCAAAGTATAGGCTTTATCCTTACCTCTTGCCCCCTCATTTGTTTTGGAAAAGCTGATATCACTAGCCTACAGAACTGCACCACACTGTTCCCTGCCCTTTTACTATCAGTCCCCAACAGTGGCTGGCTTCCACAGGAATGGGAAGCACTAATTTTTCTCTGTTCTACTGCTATCCTTTTCCTAAGTCACCAATTTGCTTCTTATAGTGTGAGGAAAATGAAAGCCTTTTTATTTTCTTCACCCAGTAAGTTGGAGCAGTGCCAATTTAGTTCTCAGACAGCAGGTCACACCAGCCAATAAACAAACCCCAATGATCCCCATCAGCTTTCACAGGCTTGCACTTTGACATTTGATTTCTGAGACTCCCACTGCAGCTGAAAAGGTCTGTTCACATTTTGTTTCTAAGAGCTCTGTATAACATTCAAACTACCTTGTGTACATACAACATAGGCGAGGAATTTAATTGTTTATAACATGGCTAGGTATTCATAAGTGTTTAAAGTGTCCCTAGACCAAGCCCCAGTGCATGGCTGCATTTCTAAGTCCCATTTGATTTTAAAATCCTTCTTGTCCCAATGAAGAAAACTAAGCACTGTTTTTTACCACCTAAACCAATTTTTATTTTTGTTTTCCCAGAGTTCACGAACAATGGATTTGCAAATAGCAAGAGAAGTGGTTACAGCATGTGATTATAACCAGCAGCTGAGCATATCTGGATGGTTTGTCCCAATCATAGTGACACCAACTCTATTGAACTCAAAGGTGACAGGCCAGCAGGGTTCAGATGTCAGTGCTGTCACAAGTGCTTCAAAGTCAGGGGCCAACAGAACAATTTGCCATATTTTGGTGTTGCAGAACAGTTTGCTATATTTTGGTGTGGGTTCTGGACTCTGGTGGTGAGTGGAGCTGCAGTGCAGCTGAGATCCACAGCCCAAAAGCCAGGGCATTCTGGTGAGATCAGAGGCAGAACACTGCAGACACTGTCTTCCTGATGTACCTTTTTAGCTATGTTGGACAGAAAAAAATAGTAGCTATTTAAGAATTAAATTCTGCATAAAGTCAGCATTAGATTACTAGTGAGAGGAAAGGTTACAGTACTGGTTTTCAGCAGTATGTATTAATATAATATCTATCAAAATGAAGATGAAAACATTTTAGGCTCTCAATTACATGCCACATGTGCATAACTCAATAGATTTGGCTAACTGAAATCTTGACAAACTTACAGGCTAGAGAAGACGGAAATATATAGAGTTTATTGTCAGAGAAATTTAAAGAATGAGCCTCTTTAATAACTGCCATTCTCCTGCATGTGAAGAAGACAACAGATGGATCCAAGTGGTGTTCTCTTAACAGAAAATAGCAAGGCTTACCTCTGGGATTGGTACAGGAATAGAAACAAATCAAAGAAAAATTACTCTAGGAAGATACAGAATGGTATTCTTGAGGAAAGATATCTAAATATGACACCAACAAAGCAGCATTCAATAAATTTTAAATTGGCTTCATTCAAGAATCAGTGTGATGCCCCACAGATATGATACACATGATGCAAGCTTCTATTATTTCTGTTAACAGAGTGCATCTGGAAGCTCCTGAAGATCTGAGAAGTTTTTATGGGCATAACTTGTTTCTTTCTTTCTTTTGAAGATATTTTTTCCTGATGGTAGACAAAGGGAGAACAAACACACACATTCTTTCATGTAAAAAAAAAAAAAAAGCAAAAATAGTTTGTAATGTTAAATATAATATTAGAAGGCTTTTAATTAATAGGAAGACTTAGTCATTGTCTTCCTCCTGGATGAGTGAGAAAAAGAAAGCCTTGATGACTTTGAAGAAAGGTTTGGGAAACACAAGCTACATCAACACTGGAATCTTATTTCATGAGCAGACTGTCCCTTCTCCCATACTGCTATAAGGTGATGTGCTAGGGCCAGACCCATGGTCACTGTGGGAGACATTGTTTTTCTGGAGCTGATGGAGCATCCTAGGAGCCATCATGACTTAAATCTACAAAGGATCTGATCTAATATATAACAAAATATAATATGGCTGATGTAAAGGGGACACACATTTATATCCTTACTGGTCATCTGTGTGTTTGGTAGCAGCAAAGTGACCTTAGGAAATGTGGTTGCAAAGCAAAGATACAGGTGGCATTTGTTGCTATGGCAGTTTCAGATGAAACAATGAGCTGAGAGTTACAGAGCAAAAAATTACTTGGTATTTCCTCAGTAAAATCCCTGGACTTCCTGCACCCAGTGTCTGTGAGATTATTCTCTTTTATATGGAGGGTCCTCTAGTAACTAGAATAGAGAAATACAGTCTAGTTCATTCCACCTAATCTATAGTTATGTACATGCCCTTTATCACTGCTCTGTCTTGAGCCTGACCTGAAAAATTATCTTGAACTGAAAAATAGTACTATAAATCCAGAATAGCTCCACAGATATAGGTAGAGACGGACAGATTACTCTAAGCTGTTAAATTTTCATTTTCAAATTGTGTAAAAGTCAGTATTTACTTCCTTCTACAAATATGGTGGCTTATCTAATATTTGATAGAGCTCATTGCTTAATGATTTGGAATATAAACATGACATGTCAGCTATCCAATGTAGTTAGAGCAACCATTTTTCTGGCTATTCTTGTTCTGTCTGGAAATTTTATCTGGACAGAATTTAAGAACTTTTGTACATTTTTAGGATCCCTCAGAATCAGGCCTAATGAAGCAGCAGACCTGATGACACTCATTAAGTATCCATATCCCACCCAGTACACATGCTCTTTACACCAGCAGAGTAGGCACCAGACCATGAACAGAGAGGTAAACGTGGTCAAAGCCACAGTTGTACCACTGAAATTATAATACTGCAGAGTACTGCAATTCAAAACAATTTTAAAAAGATTTGGCATATAGTAAGGAAGTCTCTCAAAAATGTGAAGTTCTCAATTCCTATAGAAGAATATTAAAAACCCCACATAATTTTAGTTTTCCCTTTAGCTCTTTATTTTCAATATTACAGCTGATTTAGCTCAGCCTTAGGTTTACCATCCTTGTTACAGCATGTCTGTGCAGATTTTAAGACTGCTTAGGAAACCCTAATAATCTGTAGCATGTGAACCTGAAGAAATAGGGCAGTCTTTAGGGGCCTGGGTCAATGGCTTCTTCTCTCCTACCTTGTAAGCCAAAGCATAATTTGTTGCTTCTTAACTTTTTGTTAAAAAGTAAATTTGATGGGTTCTTACAGTGTCCACATCAGGTTTCTGGTCTCATTAAGACTACACAAGAGTTTTGCTCTTACACAAGAGCAGTGTAGCTCAGAGACCTTCACACTGTTTGGAAGCTGGATACAAAGTCCTACATATGTGCATGGATCAGAATACAAAGTGGTGTTTCCCAACTACTGCACTTTTTCGCCTTGAGTAGGAGCAGAGTGGTTGCAGCTTCATGTATCCCCAAGCACAGAGGTATTAAAAATCATGCCTGAACACCTCAACATTCTTTTGACAAATGCAAAATCCACTGAAGTCACTAAAAGATTTTCAGTTGACTTTACCAGCTTTGGTTCCAGTCCAGTAAGACAATTGCATTAATAAGTTTTCCAGAACAATGTGGTCTAAGTTACAAACAAAGTGTCTTATTTGTATGAGATCCATAGCAAAAAATGCTACATCAGATGGAGAATTCATATTCGAATTACAAGCTGAATACACCATTCTGTTCCCTGTCTCTGAGAGAAAATAAAATGGTATGTTCATTGGCAAGGGGACAGCTGGCCAATTTAATGCATAACTTCAAGTCCAAAACCACTGCCTCGCAGTGACTTTGCCTCTGCACTTGGGTTGCCATACATCTCAGCAGTGGGTACCAGAGAAGCAAACAGCAAGGTGGTCAGCACTGAAGCTGGGGTGGTGATTTTGGGAAAACAAGCTCAAGACGGACATTAGGAGAGGAACACAGTATCCTACACACCACCCACTCTGCAATATAACAGGAGTGTTGAGTGGAGATGCATTTCAAAACTGCCTTGGCACTAGAAAACTGTGCCAGAAAAATCTGGCCTTGAATTTCAAAGTCAAAGGAAAGGGAGATGTATGAACAGGCCAGGAGGCAGCACCACTGACAAAGGCTTGAGACAGTTTTGCATACACTACCATGGATATCACACGTGATGTGAGTGCACAGCTGCCCTGCACAGAGACCATCAGACACCTTCAGAGTTTTGGTTGCATCAATGGAAGAGTACCCTTATCTCCTGAACTGCGTTACAGATCAGCAGCATTTCCCTTGTTCTGCTTTGCAGCTGGCCAAGACACTCAGAACCTGAAATATGGATCCACAACATAGTCATTATAAACGTAAATAAGGTGAGTGATGACATTTCCTACTCCATCAAATCTGCTGCTCTGTGACTACTCAAGAGTTCACTTGGTCTTTTGCTCTTGGGGAAACAAAGAATCTCCCAGATCCCTTATGTTAACATTCTGGGCAGTTCTTGTGCTAGTGATTCCCACCAAGCAGTCACCCTTGGTAGCCATAGTTGAACTTGTCCCTCCAGAATTTTGTGGAATCTACATGTTACCCTATTCAAGTAAAGCAAAAGGAAATTGCTGTCTTGTTTAAAACATCCTTCAGCCTAAAAATAAGAATCATGATTTCAGGATAAAATGAGTACCTCAGTAACCTACTGTTTTCATATTTGCACAAGCAGGGGGCTTTTACAATGGAAAGAAATATGTAAGATCATGTTGAGTTGAGCTTGTGAAATAAATAACACATCTTGTGAAATAAGTAACACATCTTTTTTTTTATTTTCTTAGTCAAAAAATTAAAAAGTTAAAAGGTTTCACAACTTATTCACCTTCTAATCCCATCCTGGTGCTGTTGGTGCCTTTATGGTTTATTGACTGGACCTTGCTACCAGCTATTTTTATATAAACATTACTACTCTGATAGGGCAAACACTTTAAACTGCTTTTAAAGATAGCTTAAAAAATATGATTTTCAAAAACTGCTTAGAGGCTTGTCAAGCTGCAAGTACAGCTTGAGTTATCTCTATGGTATTTTCTCTGCATTTCAAGACAGTGAATAATGTGTGACAAGTGAAGTTTTCAGTGATCTTAGGAAAGAGACAGAGGAAGATCTTAGATGAATCAACAATCAAAATTAGATGGAGATCTCTTATTTTTTATATTCATGTACACTGGGAGACCATGTGATACCTACAAGAGGTTTTTTTAATGTCAGGTTCAAGAGGTAAATTAGTATATGAGGTTATATCCTTGGCAATGTGTTAGAACACTCAAGACCATGACTGGGCTCCTACAAGGTACATGGCACTCATTCAGCAGTTTTCTCCTTCACTTGGAAAGAAAAGTTCATCTTATTAAAACTTTTGCTTTTTCTTGTAGTGCTTATGTTTCCCTATGGAAGGAGAAGAGACTGAGTGAAAGTGAACTAGCAGATCTTGCAGTCTTCCACTTCTTCATGACCTTCCCAAAAATGTCATTCCTTCTGCAAATTCATCTTTTAGTGCTCTTTCTGGTGAGTAAGAAAGGAGGAGTGGATGATAGCCCAGAGTGCTGCACAGCCCTTCAGAAGAGCCTCAACAGGTAGGAAAGATGGACAGAAAAGAACAGTTTGAAATTCTACAAGGGCAAATGCAGGGTCCTGCACCTGGGGAGGAACAACCCTGGGTACCAGCACAGGCTGGGCCCAACCTGCTGGAAAGCAGCTCTGTGGAGAAAAACCTGAGGGTCCTGGTGGACAACAAAGTGTGCATGAGCCAGCAGTGCCCTTGTGGCCAGGAAGGCCTAGAGAATCCTGGGATGCCTTTGGAAGGGCACTGCCAGAAGGTCGAGGGAGGTGATCCTGCCCTGCTAATCAGCTCTAGAGAGGTCTCACCTGGAGTCTGTGCTCAGTGCTGGTCTCTGGAGCACAACAGAGACATGGAGCTCCTGGAGTGTGTCCAGCAGAGAGCTACAAAGGTGATCAAGGTACTGGAGCATCTCTACTATGAGGAAAGGCTGAGAGAATCAATCCTGTTCAGCCTCAAGAAGGGATAACTGAGAGGGGACCTGATCAGTGTCTGTCAGTGTCTGCAGGGAGGGGTCAGAGCAGGGACCGGGCTCTGCTCAGTGGTGATGAACAACAGGACAAGAGACAATGGGCAGTGAGGGATGCACAGGAAATTCCACCTGAACATGGGGAGGAACTTCTTTACTGTGCAGTGCCCGAGCAATGGAACAAGTTGCCCACAGAGGCTGTGGAGTCTCCCTCTCCGCAGATATCCCATTTTTTTGGATGCAATCCTGTGCCATGTGCTCTGGGATGGCCCTGCTTGGGCAGGGGGTTGGACCAGATGACTCACTGTGGTCCTTCCAACCTGACCCATCCTTTGACTCTGAAATTCTAATCACAAACGTCGGAAAAATATCCTGGGAAATTATATCCTAAGCAGGAGTTATACATCAGTCTGTGAAGTTAACAGATGAGAGGGTGGGGAGATGATACATATTATATTAAACAGAAAAACAATTAAAGACAATCTTTGAAGTCACTTTTTTTGAGAGCAGCATAAGGACTGAAATAAGAAAAAAAATATGAAGATGGTGACCTGAGCTCCTCAAAGCATTGTGGATCATTCATTTTTCATTATATCATTATCATAAACAGAAAAGACAAAAAAATATCTTTTTTTCCAGTATCTCCCACACTTACAAATAATAAATATTTAATATTTGCTGCATGTAAACTTTATGAGTGTCTAAAGCAATATCAAATTTGTAAAAGAGCACATTTCTTCCTTCTGCTCCTTTTCATTACACTTACCATAGGTCCAAAGAACTGACTTGGCAAGAGAAGAACTTGCTCTGCTAAATCATCAGGAATAAACCTGGGATTATTGATTTATCTGAGACGGAAGGGTGAAAAAGATGTATAAAAATATGCTTATATTCTTAGGTGAGAATTTTTTTGTATTTTGGTCTTTGTGCCTCTGCTGTTTCTTTATGAGTTGAATAAAGGACACTGTAAAGAGCGTCTGAGTTCAAAACAATGCTTTCCCCACCTTACCAAAACACAGCCAAGGAAGAAGAAAGGAGAAGGAAAACAAGGTTATTAAAACAGGAACCTACAAATCCACAAACAAGTCTGACAGAAAGAATAACTAAATAGCTTTCTCATAAATAACAAGTGTCAGGTTTGGCTCTCACAAGCTGACACATATGTTGCTGGGCCCCATTTCCAAGGGGCTCATTTGCTTAAGAATCTTCCAATCTTGTAGTTAAATTTACTCAGATTGAATGGTCTTTGGAGATTACTTTGGACATCCATAGCACACTGAAACCTCAATCTATGACAAAAGAGCTGTCAAATTCTTTGCTACAGGAGTCAGAAAAAGTAATATTTACCAAAAGAAATGACAGGATTACATTTTAGGATTTGAACACATAGACTACAACATCCATTTTGAAGTGTTGGCACAAATGAATGATTGTGCTCACTCCTAATCACATTTATTTTAAATTTTAAATAAAGTAACAAAGTTGGCCCACAAATGGAACACCTACTGTTTATTCCCTGTAATCCTATTGTTTTGGCAGTGCTATGCATACTAGTTCTTAGTTATAAATTATTATAAATTATAAATATAGATGATCTTAATTATAAATATACTGTAAAGTGTATAAATAATATAAATATATATATATATAAATAGATAAAAATGTATACTGTGTTAGGGAAGAACATTTGATAACATGATAAGTACTAATGTAGCATAAAAAAAGATGAAAATTAGTGAGGGCAAAAGAGTGATACAACAATGAGGAATGCAATCTTTTATACTGGCCAGATGACTGCAGGGCTGTGACCACTATTTTCTTGTTGCTCATCATCCTCCCATTCCCCACTTTTGTTCTCAGCATTTACTTCTGGCATGCTCAGAGTTCTGGGCCACAATGAGGCCTTTCTATGTCATCTCCTGGTCTCTGTGTGTAAAACTACAGGTCTTGGCTGTGGTTTGTAGGTCCTGATGGAGTACAAGTAACCCTTGATATGTATTTAATAAAACCATCCTGAAACATCATTACACAGGAAGTGAAGAGATGGAAGGACCAAAAAATAGCCCCGAAAACAGCAGGAGGCAGGGAGGTTAGGAGAAAGAACTGACAGCACATGAATGAAGGTTGTAAAGACTCTTCTCTGCAGCACAGTCTTTGCTTGCAGATGCTCATGTGTGCTTTCTGGCAATGCTGCAGCCAGTCCATATGAGAGACAATGGAGGACAGAAAGAATCTGTGCCCTTGGTGAGGTTGATGGACTTAAAAACTGTCAGTCCGGGTAATTAATACATATCAAATATTTATATTGGTGTGACAAGAGAAGTCTGATGCTGTTTGTTTGGTCTTGTTTTTTCAGCATTTAATACATGTCCCTGTGTAGTATGTCCCTGATGTACAGTTGTTTCTACATTAAGATATGAGTAAATGGCAGGCAGGGATTGTTTTGGGTTCCTTCCCCTAAATGAATTAAATCAGGGCTTCATAGATTGTCTTCTGGAAAACATAAAGAAAGAGCCTTGAAGGCTCAGTTGAGATCCACATCTAAAATAAGTAGATGGTGTCAGAAGCTAAGAACCTAACAGGATAAACTCATCCCTTCACTGTTTCAAGGTAGTTTAAATTTACATAGACCTTTATTTACACAGACCTATGTGTTTCCTAATGATATCCTATGGAAGAAGCCTTACCAGCTCTGCAGGAACACTAGAGTTTCCATGACCCTTGCCCCTTGAGTTTTGTTGGGCAGCAAAAACTTCCTAACCTATTCAGATGTACATTGGCTAAAAGCTCTACCCAAGACACTCTATTTAGTTAAGCCAGGAAAAACCAGTTTATGCAGAAGAGTTATGGCTTTAAATGAGATATTTTTCATATGCACTCTATGCACATCTATGGCATTATGTAAGTTAGGCAATTATTTATTATAAAGATTAGTAGAAACAACAAATATATTCATTTATGAAACATCACTGGTTTCTAATTTAATAATAAGATACAAATTACCATTGATTTGTTTGTTATTGCTATAAAACTAAGTGTGACTGACTAAATTAAAGTTTGCTGGTTTTAAGTGATAATACTTTTGCAAGCTTTAATTTTGAAAGCTAGTAAGTAATAGTCCTTCCATTTTCCATAAATTTATGAAGTTACCAAAGTCAATAAAACGATCTTGTCTTCTATATAATTCTATTTAACACATGTACAGATTGGCATAACTCTTAATCAGTATCTCATCGGAATAAATACCAGGATGGTAAAATAGATAGAGTGACCTTGGAATACTAAAAGGACCCTAACAGGTCAAAAGTTTACTCTCTTCCTTTGAAAAGAATGTATGAAAAACTCCTAACAAAAATCTATAGTGGATCATGGACAAAATGACACAATGCTACATATTTGGACTCTGTCTTTTAAAAAAATGCTGATTATTAAAAAAAAAAAAAAAAAAAGAGGGAGAACAACCGAATTTTCAAAGCTTTAGTTAATGAGAAAATAATCCATTCTTTATAATTATGAAAATGTCCAGATTCCAAATGTCTTAATCTGTCCCCTATACTCTCATCATAAAAATAAATAATAAAAAGGTATAAAATATCCCATTTCAACATGAGATGTCCCCATTTGTACACTTCATTGCTTTTCTTTTAATCCTGTTTTGGACTAAATGTATCCACATGTTGAGCAACTCTGGAAAATGTCATAAATTTACACTCCTCTTTCAAGTGAAGACAAGCTCCAAGGCAAAGATGAGGCTTTTCTACCCCATGAATTACAGTGGAAAAGCCTGCTAACCTCACTGGCCAGGTTCTTCTGCTACCCAGTCTCTCCATCTGCTCACTTAACTGTCCACAAACAAAGGTTTCCTTGCTTCTACCATATAGTTTCGGGGTCAACATCCTGTTTTACATCCTTCCACAGTGATTTATTGTAAAATCAGCTGTTGAAAGTAAGTGTAGGGTTCTATTTTTAACTATGAATGAGTAATGGTCTAGATGCCTACTAACCACACTTTGTTTCTCAGAGAGTCCTGATGTGCCAACTTTGAAATTAACCAAAAAAAAATGAACTCCTGTTACACTGGACCTCCAAAAGCTGAAAGGGAGATTATGGCCATGCTTGAAAATTTTTATATCTATTTTTACCTTTTGAAGGAAAAGGGGTGGTTCTTGATTCTGGCACTTGGAAGTCACATGTTGATATAACAGGCTAATGTAGCTGCAAGCTGAATCAAGTAGATCTTTTTGGATGTAGAACTTTTAGAAGGGTCTGAGTTCATAAAAGTATGAGACACTCTCTCCTACCTTCCCAGGACATCAGTCATTGCATCCCTATTGCTGTATGCACCTACACTGCCTCTTAAGGAAGAGAGGCAAGGGGAAAATTCTCTGTGCTGTATCTCTTTGCTTCACTGAGTAAGAAACTATGTGGACTGGAGTCTGATTCCTTCCCAGAGCTACAGAGCACGAGATTTGGATATACTAGCCCTGTGTTCAGGTTGAATGGAAAATTCAACCTGAACACAGGGCTAGTATATCCAAATTCATGTGCTGGCTTAGCATCTTCCCTGGTCGAGGAGATAATGATGGAAAACTGCCTCCACCACCACTAGACTCCTGGGTTTATGGACCTTTGAAAGACCGTGTCTCAGTCCTTATCAACAAGTATTTACAACCAGTGGAGAACCAGGCACATGATGGATATTTTACATATTCTTGGGAACAAAATAAAAATCTCATCACTGATATAGAGGTGGCTCTGAGGCTGAATCAAATTGCAGACCACTGATTAAAGCCAAATCCAGACAGAACAAGTTTCAGGTCAGGACAAGGAGAAGCAGCTGGATGAATATGCTGACAAGAGGTACAATTAGTGACTGTGCTTTTCTGGTACACCAGACTCCTCCATGATAAAGGTAATTTTTTTGTCTGTAAGATGATGCTGTATCTCACAAGCTGGTCTGAGACAGGCACAAAACCCAGCAACAGTCTAACCTCACAGAACTCAGCACTCTCAAAAGTTCATGTAACTCTTCACTCATCTTGCCATCTCCCAGATCAATGAACAGCAAGGCATACGTTTATATTTTAAACAAAATTCTAAGCTTTAATTCTAGATACTCCACTAAAATGCTTCTCCCTCTGACAGGGGTTGCATTAACAAACATGCGCCAAGTTTTATTAATTTTAATTAGTATGCTACTGGAAGACAACAGAGACTATGCCAATGAGGAGAGTGTAAAAATTTTACCAGTGAGAAAGCCACTGGGAGTCATGTTGTTATTTAGAGGGAATTCACCAGGTTTGAGGTGGATTACCTTTGTTGGTAGGATTTTCAGGAAGAGCACCTCTCCATACATCCAGAACTGAATATCCTGCTCCATCTCAGCAGAAGGCAAGTTGCCAACTTGCATGGCTGCAGAGATAATCTCCTAAAACTGTAATTAAAATTACAAAATCTGTCTGAATCTTATAACTGCCTGAAACTCAGCAGTATCAACTTTGGTGTTCCAATCATTTTGGCCTCAATATGTCCAACTACAACTTAATCACAGAATACTTTGGGTAGATAGGCATATGTGAGAAGACAAACTACAGTGATTATTATGAGTACTGCCAGAAAAGGAAGTCAGAGGAAAGCAATGGGGGAGTGAAGGGAGGAAGGAGATCAAGTAAGAAGAAAAGCAGAAATTGTAATGAATTTGATGACAGCACACTGTACAAACTACAATTACTTGGAGTGTATATAAAGGACAGGCTTTGCTTTTCTCCACCCTTGGCTGCGATCTGCTTGCCATTTTTGCCAAGGAGTGAGCAGTCCATGTGCCTTTTGGGCAAATATGGAGCCCAGAGTTTATTCTCTGCCCTCTGAACTGCAGTTTCTTAGCACACCACGGTTACTGACCCTGCCAGGAATTCCTGCCATGAGTCCTGCAGCTCTCCCACATGTACTGCAATTCCTCTGTCTCTGCAGAGGCAGGCTGATAAGAGTGTGAGACAGACACACCACTGGCATCCCAACCACGCTAACAAAACTACTCAGCATCTTTAATTCCTGTAGCCTCGAGCATATTCTCCTGGTGGTGATCACTCTGAACTTGAATGCTGCCCTTTCTAAGGGGACCAGGTTTCTGTCTCCTCTCCTTTCCTGAGGTAGGCAAGGGCTGTCCTCTCCACTGTCTCCTGTAAAGGCTTTGACTACTGCCTCCAACTTCTTCATGAGGCACTTGCAGTGCTTTTACAGGATAGGGGCTCAAACTCCCTTCCTCTGATCTTCTGTCCAAAAGGACTTCATCACCATTTCCTTGTCTCCTCTCATACCCTAAAGAGGTACAGATTTCCTTATTTTCCTATATCAGCATTGTTCCCACAGAGAGACAGTTTTTCTTCTGATGTGTTCCTGTTTTTTCTCCACATGTCATAAAATTACAGCATGGAACTCATTGAACAGAGTATCAGTTTTACAGATTCACAAAGAGACTGTATAAACATACATAATTTATATTGACATCAAACCCACTGAAAGTTATCAAAGCAAACAGCAAAATAAACAAATTAAGCTAATTTCCAAACCAAAGCCCACACAAACCCTCAAGACATAACAACTCTGGTGTTTCAGGGTTTATACTGATCTCTAACTAACCAAGCTTAGGATGAGACCTGGAGCAGAGGGCAGATAATCTCATGTCTGCTAATAGATTCCTGCACTTCCTTCTGTCTTTTAAATTTCAAAGATAGTTAAATTTCAAACACCGAACCAAGTGGAATTGTTCTTTCATCCCACCAATGTTTCATTCCTCTGAAGAGATGCTCTGAATTTCTTGTTTATCTCAGTTTTTTTTTTTTCTGGTATGGTCAAACTCTAGCGCTTCCCTTTGCCTTCCTCCCCTAGCCCTCCTCATCCCCTCTAATCTCCACAGGGGTTTCTATATTAGTCTGAGTGGCTGGATAGGTCTCAGCCTCCATCTGGGGGGGGGATTAAACTTAATTTATCCTCTTAATTCAGCAACAATTTCCTCACCAAATCCTCTTCCTAGCTTCGCCTTCGCCCTAGCAGTTGGCTAGCATTTCAGCCCCAAACCTTCGGGGGAAAAACAGGAAGAAAACCCGTACCAAATGCCGATGCTCCCTGGGGAGAGCAGCACTGGAGTTGGGGCCCCGCAGGGCGGAACGGGCCGAGGGCGGGGGGCGGGCAGGGACGGCCAGGGGTCCCCGCTGAGGAAGGGGTGACACACTGCCCCACGGTGCCCAGGGCTGGGTCCTGAGCGCCCTCCCCGCGGGCAGGGCCGGGCTGCCGAGCCCCGCCGCCGGCACGGGGGT
>WBNO01019953.1:41363-81962 GCA_013400575.1 Peucedramus taeniatus
CGGGCGGCAGCCCCGGGTGGGCAGCGGGGCAGCGCTGGGGTCGGGCCGCCGAGCCCCCGGTCAGTGAGCTCGTCCGGGAGCTCCGGCGGGACGTCCGCCGCTCCTCGCCCTTCCCTGCGAGCCCCTGCCGCCCTCTCACGGGGAAGAGAGGATGCCCAGGCAGTGGCAGGGACCCGTGAAGTTGCGGGGTCGGTATGTGACCCGTTTCCTCCGACATCTTACACCCAGTGCCGGTGGGCGCGCTCGATTTACAAACCAGGACCATACGGCAGCTACTGCGGAAGAAATAGGCAGAAATTTTATCCGGTTTTCCCTGGATCCCGTTACCTGCGGTGCTGCGTGAGCAGAGTTAGAAGCCAGGTGAACCTCTAAGCCAGTCAGGGGTGACCTGTCGGGAAGGCTGTTCCGTGGCTGTGACATTTGTATGTGTGGCAGCGAATAACCTAAGGCACAGAGCAGTAAATGTGAGAGAAAAATTGCTAGAGAAGCAATGATTTTGTCCCAGAAATGTAGCTATGGTGTATGTGGCGTGCCTCCCGGTCCTGCTCCCGGCTGAGCGCTCCCCGTGTCCCGTGGGAGAGTTCCCACGGCTGTCGGCGGGAGGTTTGCGTGCTGATCAAGGAGGTCCTGCACAGTCCTTAGAGGTTGAAAGTTAAAACCCCGAGTCTGTTAAAACCTTTTTACAGTCTGCAGCATGTGAAACAGTAAGGTAAAATGTAAACAATGGGATGAGACGTAGTGCATGGTGAAGTTTGACATTCTGTATACTTTACGAATTGCGGAGCTAAGAGAAGATAACTGTGCCCGGGACTGTCTCAAACACTGGGACTGTCCTGGATTCTTTGTGACCAACCCTGACTCTTATCACTGAGTTCACTAAGACCAGTTCAGCTGAAAATACAAAAAGTTTAGTAAGTTCTGCCTCATCTCACAAGGTGTTTGTAGCTTTAGCTTTTAGCTTTTTTTGTATCTATCCCACAAAAGATTTTTATTGCTGGTTTTTAGAATCACTATTGTGCCTTTTCCTGCTCATATGAGAAGAAAACAAATGCTTGTACAGTTGGAAACTTAATACTTAAATACAGCCTGAGCTTAAAACCCTTACTGGACAGATGGCTAATTTTACTGGTCTGATCTTGTCTCTTGGGGATCTAGTCCCATGATCCTTGGTTGTCATAATAGCCACCATTAAGTACTTGAGGAAATTAGGCAGACAGTCGTTGTGAATGAAATGATTAGTAGCTTGCATTAAAAACACTGGATATGTGAAGTTGGGGAGGCAAATGTGTAAATACGTTAAAATATTCTGTGACTGTAACATACTATTGTACTTGTCTCCCCTAATCACAGGAGAATGGCAGACCTGGGGAAAATGCACTTCTGTGCATTAAATTGAAACAGCTTAAAGCTTGGAAACTTGACTGTAGTGTTGTGAAGGAAATGAATTAGTATGTTTGTATTGCGTTTACCTTACTTTTGTTAGCACACATTTTATGTTAATTTTTTATAACATGCTTCAGATTCACTGACTGATTCAATCATTCCTTTCTTGCTTCTTTTGCTGTATAAGAAGTAATGAGTTTTATTGGACAAAAATTTTTCAAAATATGTGCAACCATTTGAAAATCCACTTGTAGCAAGATTTGAAGAGGGAGATCCCCCACACAGATTGTGTGCAGCAGTATATATATATATGTATATATGATGTAAATCCCATCTGCATTTTGTGGGGACTGTTGGAATTTATGGCTCCCAAGAATCCCATGACTGGGTCCTTACTATGAAATGTTGCTCCCAAAACACTTAGAACAGGTGTACTTTCAAGTAGCTGGAACATCTCTACCTTGTTTTGCAACATCTCATATGCTGGGTGGTTAAGAGTGGAAAAGAGCTATCATTTACTCACACATCCAAAATTATACATTCAGTGAGTAAAGAAGAGATAAGATGGTAAAAAGTTCTTCAGAATTTTTTTTTCATTCATTTTGCCCTTTTAATAATGATAGAAGTGAGACTTGTACGGGAATTTTGAGTGAGGTAAAAGCAGGAGGTTATATCAAGAGAAAAGTCATAAAACCAGTTGATCTTCAATAACAGAACTGACTTAGAGGTCCTGTGAATCAAAAGAAAAAATATAGTAAAATGGATCTCCATTTTTCCCAAATTTCATTTCAGGGCTTAGTTTACAAAGATCAGTTCTGTAATCCCAAGAAAGCCGCAAAGTGAGAAATCTGTTTGTGAAGTTAAAAATATGTAGTAGAATGGTCACAAATGCAACTTCTTAAATTAATCTTCAGGGGAAAAGGCTGTCATACTCAAATACAAGACATTCTGATGACTGCTAAAATCATTTGAACATTTATTTACAGTTACATAATACATTTTCTGGAGAGAAGAAAACGGGATGACAGACTCTTTGAGAAGAGCTTAAAACAAATCCTTGGACACCGTGTGGTGAATAGTATAGCTGGGAACAGATTAGCCTGGGATTCTTTATATCTTGTACTCCCAGAAGCTGGCACTCATACTGCTACTTTCACATTGTTTTCTTGCTTTTGCCTTCTGCAAAGGCACAGGTTTTTGCCATCTCTGTTTCAAGTTTCAACTGGTTGAAGAATAGAGAGTCTGAAGCTAGCTCCCAGTGTGTTACTCTGCTACTAATATAAACACAATATTTAATTTTAATGGTTGTCTGATTTTAGAGAATTTTAGGGAAAAGAGCTGACCAGTCCTGTGGATGTTCATGGCATAAAATTGTTGTACTGTATTGCATTGGTGCTTCTTTAGTAACAGAGTGTAAAATTCCAACGCCCTGTAGAATAATAAAACGGGTAAGTTGGTCTGCATGGATAATAAAAATAATCATATCTGATGCTTAGGAATGCCTCTCCTTTTATAAATATATTATGCTTGCCAGCTAATATAAATAAAGAATTTGGCTTGTATCTCTTTCCCAGATGTCCATAGCAGTAGACATCACCAGCTTTCTGTGTAGATGCTGGAGGAATCAGACCAGTTAAAGTCTGAAGACTTTACAAGAGAGTAGCATTCTATACCAGGGTCAGAGTTTTAAAAGAGAACAGATCCTTGGTCAGAACTACAGTAAATGACTTTTTTTTTTCCAAGGGATTTGGCACAGGGATACTTGAATTCTTTAGAAAATCTGACTATAATAAAAGCTGCTACATAAGGAACACTTTTGAAAGTCTAGCCGTATTTATGTATCAAAACAGGTCAAACTGCCTTGAAATCAGGTCTACAGATATGAAAAATGCAACAGTCTTTGGGAAAGAAAATGCTTATTTGAGTTTTTAAATATTACAGGTTTTTGAAACAACAATAGGATGAATTCTTATTCACTGTCATAATAGATCCCACACGTAAAGCGTACAAGGGTAAGGTTGATTTGCTGCTGGATGTGAAGTGTCTGAGAAGAGGAATGACTCTGAAGCTGAATGATTCCTAATGTGAGGGATGTAGAGCTGTCAGAGACAGTGCAGGTCTGTGAGCTAGAACTAATAAAAAAGATGTGAATAATTTATTTGAGGGAAGATTAGTATCATCCTCTTACAGTTTCAAAAATGTCTGATTTCTTCAACACCAGTAAAATCAAGCACTTGTTATATATGTATTTGTTGTTTGTCACCTTCAAGTGTAAGTTGCATCACAACATTATGTGACATTCTCATTTTGATTGGACTTGCTCTTGAACCTCTGGGGTCCATGGTCTGGTAAATTCTGAAAACTGATCAATCACATCAGCACCTCATGCAGATATGAGCATTCCGATAATACTTTCCAGGGCAGCAACAGGAATATGGTGAATTAGTCCACTTGAGCATGTTACTCTGTGTGTCACTGTTACTCATTTTGAAGTGTGTTTTCTGACTTTAGTTAGTATTACTTGCAGCAAAATGTCTTGTGCCCTTTCCACCACGAAATTGCTATCTTCCTCTGTTCAATGAAACTTTCAGTAAATGGCACCATTTTGCTGATGCCTATATCTGAAATGACTATTCAGACTTTCACCAGTGTTCACAAAGGTAAAATTAGCCAAGACATTCTATACTAGATACTGGGATTCACAGTGATGCTTTGGAGAGCAGGAGTTTTGGAGTTAGGGCAGTGGAGTGATCCTTGGGAAATCTTTCTGCCTTCAGGCTGTCACAGACTGTCTTTGACGGCTTGCCAGTCCTTCACAGGCCAGATTTTAATTTTTAAAAATGGGAATTGAGTGTTTTTATGCTTTTATCCTTTTCCAGCTGTACCACTTTAGACAGTGAAAATACTCCTATAGAGTGCTCATCACAGCTGTACCCCAATTTTCTTCAATGCTTCCAGCTTTAACTGAGTGATAATGTGTAGGTGATTTTCACAGTGTCTTCTGGTGTGTCTTGCAGAAGAAACCCCTCTTTTTCTCTCAGTGACATTGGACTAGACAGGACACAGCTCTGTGTACTGTTTGCAGCTTATTAGAAGCAAACACATCCAACAGTCATACTCACCTTAAACTTAATAGCAGGGATTCTGAGTGTCAGTCACTCAAAAGACATCCTGAGGAACAGAATAGAACCTTGTTTTCCTAAACTGGAAAATTTCAGTGCATGAGTTCTCTTCAGTGCTTCTTAAAACTCATTGATTAGCTGAGAGAATATTTGGAAGTTTGTAACTCTTCAGATCATGCTTAAATTGCTACTCACAGTTTTGCATGTTTCTATTTATTCTCTTTTAATATGTGTTTATGCTCTTTTTATGCTCTTTTATCAATTGAAAATAAAATTAATTTAAAAAGGTGACTATCATTGCTTCATGTCCTCAAAACAGGACTGATAGGACCTTTTCACAACTTTTCCATCACACGGAAATGAAACTCTAAAATGCTTATAGAAAATTCTTCATATTAAAAAGTCATTAAAGGATATTAAAGATACCTGCAATCTAAGCAAACATCCATGAATAGGTCTTTGCAGAATTTATTATTTCATTATTGAGGGTACAGTTGGGTGCCATATCGATCAGTGACTGTGTGATGGTGGTCTATAATCTCATAACAAAAGACTTCCTAAATCACAGGGACAGAGATTATGTTAGATGTGTGATCTTGAATAAAATTTCTTAATTGTTTTCTGTGCAAACAAATGATCTATCTAAAAAAAATCCCACAAATCAAACAAATTCCCAAACCTGCTCTTCATGACTAATTCCAGCTGAAAGGAAATACTTTCGGGTAAGGCTAGGCAAGATTTTATTTCCTTTCATTTTTCACTTTTAGTGAAGATGCTTACACATGACAACCAGATTAGTTATTTCATATAATGTGACCATCCAAACCATAGCAAAAGATCAACATTACTTTTTCAGACTTTTCAGAGCCACTGAGCTGAGAACAAGCACACCAGAATTCATCTTTGGAAGCAACTGCTTCAGGAAGGCATAAGCCACTGAAAATTGAAGGCTTAGGGAGAAAGCTTTCTCACAACCAGGTGCCTAACTCAGACCTAGATAATGATACGCTGTGTGATGATCCATAAAACTCTGCAGGTGAGAGGTATATGGTGTGAAATACACCAAGTTCATGCCAGTTCTTCCATTGAACATAGGGTAGCTACACCCAGGAGTAAAGACTACTGTTGAGGAAAGTCCCTCAGGATATTGGCCTCTAATGAAAAAGGAATCCACACAATATTGATCAAGGGAGCCATTTGTTCAAAAGGGAGAGGACAGCTATGTGGTCATGCAAGAAACCCTTTCTCCTCTTGGGTTGGATCCCTGTAGGTGGATAGCCAAAGTGCATTGGCTTTCTTTTCTTAAAAAGATGTCTCACTCAAGCATCACCAAAGTTATCCTGGATAATTTTTTAAAGCTAAGAGATATAAACCATATGCAGGTGCTAAGAGCTGAACATGGCTTTCTGAGTGTAACCCCAAGTAGTGATAGGGTGTCTTTCCCCTTATATATGTTAACCTTACAGCTAATAAACACATTTTATATAACGGTGCAGACAGCAGTCATGTCAAGAACACTTCTGAGAAGTGGACACTGAGTGGTTCTGAGTTTCCTCACGTCCTCAGAGGATAGTCAGTCCAGTGTTATTTGCACAGAAAGATCTCAGAAGCTGGAAGAATCCCAAGACAGATTATTCTTCATACCTCTCAGTTTTAAAAGTAGGTTGAATTTGCTGGCGTATATGGAAATGATGGTATATATGTACATTTGGAACTTGCAAAATTGTCTTTCTAAAATGATGGGAAATGAACATCCTGTGAATGTTGATCATACTTCTTTCAAATACAGAAATCATTCTGATTTTTCTGCTGTGCCAGAGGTATTGTTGCACATACAAAGTTTTAAATCCAGACTGGCTTTGTGTTGCTGTGCTCAAAAATCTTTTGATAAAAAAATCCTAAGGGCAGAAATTATCAGTATTCCACTCAAGTTTAATTGCTTTTATGCATAAAAAAATTCAACTAGAGTATCATTTTAGGAAAGAAGAAGCCAAAGTATGAACAAAACCTGTCAAACTGTAGGTGATGGAAAGTACGTGTCTAGGACCAAAATTTTTGTGGTTTAATTAGAGATTGCAGAAGCCAGAATCTGTTTCTTGGAACTGAAATGTGAGGTCTCTTTCATATTCTGCTTTCTAGACAATTACAGGAGAAGGTAACATGTTTCCAAGAATAAGCAGGCATTTTATGAAGATGGTTGTTTACAGAGATGTTGGCATTGCAGCTGATACTCCAGCCATGCATGGAGATTGGTGTCCCGCTGGCATTTTTAGTTCCCGTTCCCATTTCATGATGTTCTCGTTCCTATGTGAACCTGTGGTGTGCAGGTTGCTAATGTTCCCATCTTAATTGATCAGTCCCAGTGGCAGAGTTGAACTTTGCAGTGAAGAACTGTTTCTCTGTCCATGTGTGTGCCAAAGGACTCTCTCAGTAGGGTGACATGAGGGCCTTCCAGCCATTTACCCCTGCAGAGCCATAGGGTCTTAGGATGGAAGAAGAAACCTGCAGAATATAAGCAATTCTTTCAGAGACTTTTGGACAAAGAACAAGACAGCACCTAAAATGGGTTTAAAGGGGGAAAAAGTGAGCTGTTTGGACCAGCTGATGCCAAGTAAAGGTTTGCATGACGTAGCCCTGGTAGAGGTTTGGGACAACGGGTTTGGCTCTACAGGCTGCAGGAGACAGTGAGCAGGGAATGCTTTGAGAGGATTAGGGAGCATTAGATACTAGCTGTGTGCACATCATAGCTGTGCCTGGGTCATGTGCCATTTTCTGCCCTATGCATTTGTTCTTTATGCTGGGATATATTTCTATGTCTCATTGTCTCTTGCACCAAAGAGGGTTTTGTCCTTCCCCTGTCAGTCTCTTAGCTCTCACATCCTGCTGCTTGTTACTGGCTCTTTGAATGCACAGGCCATGTCCCACACTAAATCAGTGCAGGGATTCAGGTTTAAAAACCACAGATATTTCAGTCACTTAGTACAGACAAAGAATTTTCTCTGGTTTTACTGATAGTGCTGGTGAATGGAGAGACTTGCTAACTGCAGAAGGTATTGGTATTATCCCATTTCTTATGGAGGAACTGAGTTGGGGAAGGATTTCCTACTCCTTGAGAAGATGCCAGATTTTCTTTGGAAGTAAAATACTTGTGGGAATCATACAAATGTATATAAATGATGGGGGAGTAAGGAAGATGGAGCTGTGGTGACCTGTGACAGAGCTGGAGGCAATGGACACAAAGGGAAAGCAGGAAATTCCCTTTAACATGAGCAAATGCTATTTTACTTCCTGAGAGGTTGTGGAGTCTCTGTTCTTGGAGATATTCAAACCTCTTTATGCAAAGTCTTGGGCAACCTGGTGCAGCTGAGCCTGTTCTGAGCAAGGGTTTGGACTAGGTGATCTTCAAATGTGCCTTCCAGCCTCACTCCCTCTGTGATTTTGCAGAACATCACGAGGATCTCCTGAAAATGTCTGTTTCACCTTCACCTTCAACCTTCACCAGGTTTAGCTCCTTTGAGCTCTCCTCCACTCTGTCATGGACTGAAAGCACCAACTGTACCAACAACTCTGCTTTCTACAGAGAAATGAGTGTTTTCTGGCGTTGTGATTGGTATAAAGTGTTTGGTTGAAAGTTGCTACACTTTGTGTTGTGTAGCTGTATAAGGCCTGTGCTAGAACCTCAGGGATAATGAACCTGCAGGCTGATTTTTGTGATACTTTCTGTGGAGGGACCAGATTGTTTGTGTCCATGAATAATGAGCTTCAAAACAATCACTCAGGACTTGGAAGGATTGTAAGAACTCAAATGCTGCACGTCACGTCCTCCCCCTGCACATTTGTTGCCTGTCACATGGTCACCTTTGTCCTCTTTACACTTTAATCTTTTTGCATGCGTGTATGTAATGCATGTGTGATTGTCTGATTGTAATTATTTTCTATCTGACCACTATTCAGGAAGCTCCTGAATACATGTTTCTTGTACCAAGTAAGATGTTTCTTCAAGAGCTGTTTTGTTCTGAGTTTCAGCAAGAAAGATATGTGTAGTAGAAAAAGTGAACCAATTAAGGTACATCAAGGAGAACACTTTCCAGCTATCATGAACAATTTTGCCATGTGTTCCACTGAGTTAATAAGATTTGGATAGCAAACACCTGAAAAATTAGTGATATTAATTGATAGGATAATAAATTTTCAAGTTATTTATTTGGCATTTTTACAATTTCACTGGCTTTTTACTTTTCAAGGTGCTTGGTTTGTGAAGCTTCTCCAGTATTTGTGCTTTCTAGCACCTCAGATGCATAACCCATGAGACAAGAGAGGTGGGAGGAGATGCCAGAATATGCTACTGGCATGCTGGTTCCTAAGCAGCCCATCCCACTGATTACACAAGTCAATGACACAGACAGGGTGATGTACTGTTGCTTGATTTTAGCTACCTTCTTGCACTTAAGTTAAATCTCTTAGACATGTTTTTTTCGAAGTTATTTGAAAACTGCTGAAGCAACTGATGAGAAGGCAGGCCGTGGCAGGGCAGGCAGAGTGCTGGCAGCAGGCAGGGCTAGCTGCAGCCTGGCAGTCACTGGACACATCCACAGGGACAAGGCAGGTTGGAGCCCAGACAGGAAATCCCAAGCCAGGAAAAATGTTGAGCTTTGCATTCACGCAGCCTGTAGGCTGGAGAAGGGAGAAGTGAGCCTCAGTGCTGTCCTATCCCTTCTTCTGGAACAGGAACCTGGTTACCAGTTTCCTCTGCCAGGCCAAGGTGCTGCAGAGATATCAGGAACTAGGACAGCCATCCCCAGCACTGGGGCTCCAATGGGCAAAGCACAAGCCTGGTTTTAGAGGACTGAGTGTTAGATTTTGACTCAGACTTCCAGAAATGCAATGGAAGTTATGCAAGTGGAATGACTTGGTGGGGGTTTTTGCAGGCACCTATACTCTATTTCCTCTGGAAGTGGAAAGTGCTTCCATTAGGTGAAATATTTCACCAAGTTGTCCAGGTACAGGTACAAGGCATGAACCTATGCACTTGTGTGAATCAAACTGGCCTTTGAGCAGTAATTATTAAGAACAAAAGCCTCTAAGAGTTGTCTAGAGATTGCCTGATGTGCTCATTTTGACTAGGGCAAGAGAGATACAAACTAGACCTTTGGTTAGAGGCATGATGTCCCCCGCTTTTTATAACCTTCAGCACCAGGAATTCTTAAGAAGTGTGTCCAGGGCATAACCATCCATAGCCAGAAATTTTTATATATAGCTCTCCAAAAAGTTTTTTAAAAAAAAGTAATTACTACTTTTCATTTTCAGTCCTGGAAGTCACTGATGCACTGTGCAGAGCTCACCTCCTCTCTCCTTCCCTTTGCTGCAGCTGGAGCCTTCCTGGGAGCAGAGCCTTGCTCCAGGAAGGAGTGAAAGGAGAGAACTTCTCCTTGCTGCTTTTCTGTTCAGTGATCTGCAGGGCCAAGGTACAGCAGGAAAAGCCACGACAAAGCCACCAGTGACATTGTGCCTAATGGGATTCGTGGTGTTGCACTGTAGCTTAAGTTCTGAGCTTTGTATCCTTCATTCCCCTTCGCTGGGCTATAAAAATCCCGGTGGCTGTCACCTCAGATGTCCCTGGGGCAGATAACAGATGCTATATAAGCATCAGCAAAACATCATGAGTCCAAATCTGTTATTTATTAAAATGTTGAGAGATTTTTTTTCATTGTGGTTTTTTTTGCAGTATTTTTAAAGGACTAATGAAGGTCATGTTAGTCTCTCTAAAGTTTTGGGCACTGTGGTTTGAATCAAAAACTGTGGTGCCTCTCTAGGGCCATGTTACCTGCCATCTCTGCTGCAGGAGCTGATGCAGTGGTAGGTGATTCATTCAGAGAAACAACTATCAAGATTTTCAGTGTGTGGATGTTGCTGCTCTGGGTGCAGAACCAGGACAGGCTGGCTGAGATTTTCCAGTTTCAAGTCCTTGTCCTTTGTAGTTGTTGTGGCTGTGAAATTCTTGCTCTCTTACGTACTGCTGCTGGGCACTGGGAGCTGGAAAAGGCTTCAAAGAAATTTAAAGATGGCATATTTTTTTCATTTAGAATTTCCTGACCTTTTCAGTTTGTCATGTTGTCTTCCTTCCACTGTGGTGTTTGTATAACTTTCTGTCTGTAAAATGAGGAAAGCAAAAGACCTTATCACTGTTTATTGTTTAATAAATAAGAATTTATTAAACAATATTTTAGTGAGAGAGTGAATGGACTGTTCTACACTTTGTTTCACCTCTTGGAGTGGACAAGCTTTTTTCCCCCGAAAACAGCCATTACAATGATAAAATGCTTTTTTAATAAAATTCATGGTGTGGTTGTTTGGTGAATTTGTGAACATAAATAATGTTTCAAACAAAAGAAATTCAGAGGTATTTCTGGAAAGTGTTTTTTTTTTCTGAAAACTTCAATTTAGAATTCAGTTGTTTTTCTTGAGCTTTTTTATTCCTCTTTTCTTATCCTGTGACATGTTAGTAGTGACAGCCGGCATTTCGTCAACAAGTTACACAAATGGGAGACACATCAACCTGGAAAATAAGGAGCCCTTCAGTCAGTACCTCTTAGCTGTTACCCACAGAGATTTAGAAGTAAAATAGTGAAATGCTTGTCTCCTTTCGTTGGCTTATGCCCTTTCATTAAGAGTAGTACAGAATAGGTAGTAGAAAGATTTTGATTTTTCAAACTACAAACTCATAAAGATGGAATTAACCATCTATTTTCATTAAATGTATTAATGTATTATTGCATGTGGATTTTGTCAGTGAATTTGCATGTTGTTTCAGGATCTGCAAGTGCCTATGACTACCTGCCTTGATACAGCAACAACATCTAAAAAGAAAAGGTTAAATTCAAATATGATTAAAATTCTATAAGAAAAATTTCTAACACAAATTCTTTCAGATATTCCATTCATTAGTATTTAAGATTAAAACTGTTTTCAATCACTAGTATTTTAATCTAATTTAAAATTTGAATCAGTTTTGAAATTTGCTCCAAAATAGTAGTACTAGTAGAGGTGAGCTTTATCCAGTTCATCCAAAGTGCTTCAAATGTGAAGCTTATGAACATTGGAAATGTATTTGGTTTGAAGGTGAGATTTTTTCCTCGCAACTGTTCATCACTGTAGTAAGATTTCAGTTTCAGTCCATGACTCGTAGGAAGGAAGGAAGAGCTTCCTGCATAAGCAGTTTTTTTTTTGCAGTAGCTGGAGGAAAAGGTCCGGATGAAGTGGCTGCTCCTGCGCCCTGCACAAGGCCAGCACTGTTGGCCTGGGAGCAGAGGGTGGAGTCATTGGAAGTGTTTCTACTGTGTACTCGAGGTGACTGCACAAAATCACAAGGGCAGACGTGGAAGTGACATTTCTGCTGGTGGACTCAGTGATGGCAAGGAGCATCCAGAGGCACTGGTACATAGAATCATAGAATGGCAGAATGTTAAGGGGTTGAATGGGCCTTAAAGACCATCTAATCCAAATCCCCTTGCCATAGGGACACCTCCCACTAGACTGGGTTGCTCAAGGCCTTATCTAACCTGGCCATGAACATTGCCAAGGTTGGGGCATCAACAACCTCTCTGGCAACCTGTGACAGTGCCTCACCACCCTCACAGTAAAGAATTTCGTCTCTTTGTTGCAGTGAAGGATAACTCCATTGACTGGCCCAGGCTGGTGACCATTCCCAGGAGGCACACATTTAGCCTGTAGCCACCCTGATGGTAGCCCATGGGTGTTTAATATATGGGCAGAGGCTGTTGTATGTAGCCGTGAGAGCCACAATGGAAGTGACGTTTGTATTGAAAGCATAAGCATTTTCACCATTTTAAATTTGAGGTGCTTTTGTGAAGCAAAAATTTAAATAATGGTCATTATATTGAAATGGCAAAATGTACTCCTTCTCAGGGAGAGTTCTTATGTATCCTTCAGCTTACTTGGAGAGCTTGTTTGGTGACTTTTTTACTGGTTTGGTGGTTTTTGCATATTTTTGGAAGTAGAGAGCCAAAGACGTATAAACAGGAAGGAAAGTAGCTGTAAGCAGAAAAGTAAACACAATATTGTCAGCTCAGCGTTGTTTATCTAGTGAGGCTAAATCCTCATTAAGTTCTTGTGTTTGATATACTTTCACAATGTATAGTCATGATACGTGTGAGTGCTCCCCCTTGATTAATGGCTTCTTTGCATGGCACTGGACTCAATGCTTCCATTACCATAAAAGCATTTTGGACAGATTCAAACTTTCTGTGCCTGATGGGCCAGAAAGGAGAACAACTGTGTTTGTACAAAACGTGTTTAGTTTTATTGTTTATATAAATTGGCTCCTTGTTCTTTATGATCAGAGTTAATCTCCATGCCTTAGGTATTCACTGACCCAACTGCAGAGGGCACTGGCAGGGGGATCATCACTCAGGCAGATCTTCAGAGCACGTACAAGGAGTGGATATGTCTCACCCTCCTTGTCTGCAGATTCCCAGTCCACAGGGTGCAGAGGGGACAAGGCTCTGTTGTGGTTTTGCACTGTGCTACCAGATTAACAGAGGTTTCATGCTGAGTTTTGAGAAGAGGTATTTCCAGTTGTAGGAGAAACTACAAATACCCCAAGAGTCTTACTCTTGAAAACTCTTTATTATTTTCAATAGTCTAAACATGACATTTGACATAAAGACGTAAATGTTTAGACCAGCTTCATTATCTCTGTTTAGTGTGCCTAATACATGATGCTCTGTAAAATCATGCAAAATACATTAAGCTCATATTTATCTCAAAATAAATGTCACTAGACAGTCAGTAGAGCAGTGACATGTGCTGCAGCAGTTGTGGTCAGCTGACAAACTGCTTTGATATGGTTGTTCAAAAGCCATGACATCTCCTGCAGCTCAGTGCCATAAACAATGCTTGTGTCAGATCCTGCCGTCACTTTGCCATGGCTGCAAAGGGAAAGTTCAGCCCAGAAATGGACATTTTTTACTTTCTGCCAGGTTGTGAAAAATTCTGACAACCAGAAGTGACTCTGAATCCCCAGATGCACATCACTGAGCTGTCAGGCCAGGAATGGTGACAGCAGAGGACTCTGGGACTGCCATGCTGCATGAGATACTCCTCTCTGCCTTGCCCTCTAGCCTCCCCAGGAAATAACTCTGTGCATGGGTCACAGCTGCCACTGGCTTTCTTTTTCCTCTTGGCTCCTGGTGTGGGCATGAGGCAGCAGGTCCCCAGCAGTGTGAGTGCCATGTGCCTGCCTGTCACACAGCTCTGTCACAGAAGGCAGGATCCAGTATTGTGGTGAGCGCTGGCCATCACCTGAGGCTGCTTGCAGAGACGGTGCTAGGGCTGATGGTGCTTATGCCTGGTTCCTAAGCAAGCATCCAGCCATATCCCTGTTGTGTTAGGGGAATTCTCTACCTTCTAGGGAGAACTAAACAGAGAGGATAAAAATATAGGCCTCTCTGGCCCCTTGCTCTGGTTTTCCCTGGCGTAGTCCAGGGCTTTGTATTTACTCCACAGTGACAATTTATAGGCCAGTGTAACTGAGGTCACTGTTTGGCTCTCTGTGTCTCTTTCATCATCTGCAACCTGGAGATAGTAGTGTTTTCTAGGGCTGAGTGAATAATTTATTATTTGGCTCCTTATTAAACAGATGTTGTCTCTCTGTTTGCAGATAGTCTACAAATAGATTGCATTTTGTTCAAATTTATTTGTTGTTCCAAATTATTCACCAAATACTTTCAGTAAATAACGTTATTGGCCTATAATGCATTCAGAATATGAATTTGAAGCCTGCCTTACATGACTATTTGTCATTGCTGGTTAAAATTTGTTATTTTGGCAATTGTGCCTTCCAGCAAACTTGTCTCATGGCGCTTCCCCAGAAAGTAACACAAGGATGCTATGAATATGTTAAGAGTGAATGTTTAGGGGATATTCTTTCGTCCTTATTACTAATGCAGCTGAAATGCTAATCTGCCTCACTGGATGTTGTGAAGATTGGAAAGCTGTTTTCTGAATGTGAAATGCTTCTTAAGTGGACACTGATACACCAGCCCTGGCTGCTCGTCCCTGCCACTTCTTTAGGTAGCAGGTGGTGTGTGGTTCCAGCTACGGCTGAGTGCAGGGCAGAAGGTGAGCATAGGAGTTGGCACATGCTGTGTTCAGAGCCCCTGGACCAAGCAGGAATCCATGGGACTAAGTCTGTGCTAATGAAGAAAATGGGTGAGGGCCCAGGGAACATGGCATGGTTTGGCTCTCTTCCACACAGTTGGACTTTCCTTCCCCAAAGGTGTCCATACTGACTTACAGATGTGGTGTGTGAGAAGTGCTTCTTCCAGACCATTCTTGGAGATCTTCCCACTAGTCTGAATCTGTGCCACAGCTGTACTGTACAAGCAGTGTGAATGTGTGAATGTCCCTATCTTTGGATCCTGGGTAGTATCCAGCATTTCAGGAACACATTTAAAGGCCTCTGAGTTGTTCAATGGCATTCCTTGAAGCACTGGGCTCTCCTAAGCTAAGCAGCAGCTTGTCCACTAAGAAGAGGAAATGTCCCCTTCTGCATCCCCTCTCATGGTGTTCCACTGCTACCTTGAAAGTCAGAAGTGAAGAAGGAAAAGGGGCACCCAAGTCAAATCTGAGTAGTGATGTGTGTTTGATAGTTTGGAATGAGGGCAGCACAGGCCTATTCTTCAAAGACATACCTGCCAGGCAGCTGAAGGAGAGGGGTTTGTCCTATGGCTCCTTACACAATGCCATTTTCTTTTTAGCAGATAGGCTGGGGCCCCCTCTGGATATTCTGCTGGATTCACTGAACTGCACAGCGTTCAGCGTGCAATGGAAGATGCCAAAGCAGCACGCCAGCACCATCACGGGCTACACGGTAAGTGCTGCTCCCTGCTGCTGCCTGGCCTCAGGCTGCACACCCTGAAACCAGCGGGACAGCCCCTTCTCACAAACACTGCCACTGCCCAGAAAGCGGCCAGGGGACAGTGGGCTTGAGTGGACTGAGCTGTAACCTTAAGAAACAAGCAGTTCCATGTTTTAGAAACAAGCTATGATGGGAATTTGGGTTGGATGCCAAGGGCCTGCAGTGGATACAGATTGCTTTTCTGTTGTGGTTTTCCTGCAAGGCTCTCAGAGCTCTCTGATAAAGCAATAAAGTAGAGCAGAGCAGGTTGATACTGCACTGTGCAAATGAGGGCCATGCAGATCCTTTGACTTGTACTTCCAGCCTGAGGATTACTTTACCAGGAATATGTCTTCAAACTAAGCCTCTAAATCTATCCAGACTTGCAGCAGGTACAAGGGAAGGACTGTTTCATGGAGTCTCTTCTTGGAGAGGTGCTGTACTGCATAGAATCCCTGGGAGCCCACCTGCAGCCATAAATATCAAAAGGGCTTTTGTTTTCCCCCCCCACACCTCAGAAGTCAGTTTTAGTTAAAGAAGCTGAATGATTTTCCTGTTGTACTCTGCAATTTTATAGGGAAGTCTCTGACCCCCGTCAAGCCTCTGCCATGTTACCTTCTGCCTATAGGGCAAAGCAGAAGGGCTAGGCTAAACTGGTTACTGTATTTTAGTGTGCAAGAAGAAAAACAATGAGCACTAACATGTCATTCATTCATTTTTGTTAGGTATTGTTTTAACAGGTATTCCATGGCAATGAAACTCAGTCCCAAAATGGAACTAAATCAGTGGGAAATTAGCACCAAAGGTGCAAGATGTTGACTAGAAAGTGTTGCTTTCCCCTTCAACAACATAAAAAAAATGAATAGCAGTTTTTCTTATTAGCATTTTCTGTGGACGGATTTGAAATTTCCAGGAATAAAATACCCAAAATTCAGCTTTATGTAAAAAGGTGGGAAACAGGATACTACTAATTACCTTATTATTATTATTATTATTAATGTAAGCTAAAAGAAAGAGAAAGATCCCTGCAATAGGTATTTCTGGTACACATGCTCCTTTATCCCACAGTCTTGTAAATGACACCAGTGCACCACAGCTGCAGAGTTCATTTTATTGTTACAAAAATGCTATGGAATAGCATATAGTAGTCTAAAACTCCAAAAAGCACTTGCTGTGGCGAGGAGCTGCCTCAGGTGGGCTCTGTGTGTAGCTGAGTCCACTCTTCTCTGTGAAAACAGAGGTGTAGGGAGTAAGTGGCTTAAGTCATAAACAGTGGTCAATCTTCATGCATGCAGATCAAGCATCTGAGCTCCACTTCTTTTTTAAGCCTTGAGCTGGTGTTTGGCATGATCACAAAACCAATGACAAGCAGCATCAATAGTGCTGTACCCAAAATGTCTTCACTGTAGTATCTTGACCCTCTGGCATCTCTGGGTCTCTGCACAGGAAAGCAGATTGTCTGTCTCATTAGCCTCCAGTACATGGCAACGGGCATGGAGAGACATTTTATGACAGAGCAATTTTTATAATGTCATAATCATGTAATGTCAACATCTTTCTTACATGAAGTAAGGTGTCTTTATAGTGCAGACTAGTCCCACAGCTCTTCAGCTGTCCATGTTAACCACAGACAAATGGTGCACAATTAAAATTGTCAGCTCAGGCCTGCACTACAAACATTACACACCACAGCTGTGTTTCACATTCGGTAAGCGTATTCACTGTATGATGGTGTCCTTTGGTCACAGTGACAACTTCTAGCAAATAGGTAAGGAATATTAAAGGACTTCAGCTTTTCCTGCATTTGAAAAGGCAGGGGATCATGGGCTCACATTCTGTCCTTGATGTGAGAATGATGCACCGGTGCACTCATTCTTCAGTTATTCTGAAATACTGAGTTATTGCTGTAACTGGTTTGACAACATCTTCTTCCCAAGGTCTTTTACTCAGAAGTTGAAGGTGACAAAGCAGTTAAACAGCTCTCACATGATGTTCCCCTGAGTCTGGATATGATTAGCATGGTGAGTATTTCTTTTCATCAAGAATCACAACACTGGAGCAGAACATGCAAGTGGAAACTTGCAACTGTCTCCTTGTAGTTTTGTGAAATATAGTGAGGATCCAAGTCCCAGATCTGCTCTGGGTATTGAGCAAAAGGAAATCACAAGTTTTTGTGATTGAGTGATGCACTTTTTCTCTTTCTAGTCTTACCCTTTTATCATGTAAAACTATTGGGATTTGCTCTCAGCTTCCTAGTACTGACCTTTGTTAGTAAATCTACTAAAATAGAACTTTTAATCTTAAATGCATGCATTTTCACACGTGGAAAGGGTGGGATTGCACGAGTCTATGTGAGAGAGCTGCACTATCACTGTATGTGTATTGCAGTGTCTGACACAGCTGTGTGAGTTAACACACAGAGTGTTTTTGCCTCTGTCTGAGACTGTGGCCTCCTGAAACAGGGCCGCTTTAGCTGCAGTACTGCAAGTTCATATTCTAGAAGATTCCCCCAGCTGCTGGTGTTTATTTTGTTCTTGAAAGGATCACTTTTTCTCATTGCTCTCCACTCTTTTTAAAAGTTATGGGTTTTTTTTTTTTATATCTCCTTCGCATTCTTGCTTTGTTGTTTGTTTGTTTTTTTTTGTTTTTGTTTTTTGTTTTTNCATTTTTTCCCTTCTCTTTCCTCCTTCCTTTTTATGTCCCACTTCCTCACTAGAAGTGTGAGTGAGAAGGATGCTGAGATTTCCTTCAGGTTTCCATCACTCTGGTTGTCAGTTCTGACTTCTGCAGGATTCTGGGATCACAGTGAATAAAACAATATTGCTGTCATGAAATAGCATTTCTTTATTCATGCTTTATTTTCTCCCTTCTTATCTTTATCTATGTATTCCTTTCTCGCCTTTTTTGTTTCTTAAAAACTATTTTTGCTAGTAGTGCCAAGAAAGATCAAACACCACTGTTTCTTTTTATCTTAATCCTAACAGCAGTACTTCTTAATCACTGGGAGAGGAAAGTCTGTATCCCAGTACTCGTGCAGATGATTAACAGCCACACAGACTGCTATATGCTGCAGCATTGGTCATGTTTTAATTCCTGACACATTATTTATGTGCTTTTGCCATTACTTTTTATTGTTTAAGTTCTTAACGAGACCTATTTGCCTTTTCCCAGGGTCAACTTGAAGGACAAGCAGTTTTTGTAAGTATTGCTTCACATGAAACTTGGTCACAGATGTGATTTAAAATAAAATAGAATGTTTCTGACTTGGTCTCTCCACAGACTCACACACAAAAAGTTGATCTCAAATGTTGATATGTAGCATTTATATATGATCTTTTGTGGTCAAAATGTAGCAGATAGTAGCCTCAAAAAACTCAAAATCTACAGGTGGACAAGGTGGATACATGTAGGCAAAGTAGCTTCCTTTTTAGCAATGGATAAACCTTTTTCTCAGTCACCAGGGATATTTATGGATGTCTTGTTTTGATGGAGTAAATTTGTGTAAAAAATGAGATAATCCAGGCAGTGAGGATTTAGAGATGATGGGGACAGTCAAGTAGTCAGACAGACAGTAGAAGGGAAGAACAAAGTCTGGCAGTTGGAGTGGAGATGAAGAGGGAAAAACCTGAGCCAGTTCAGAGAGCCAAGGAGGAGGAGGAGCACAGGAAGAGGCCAGCCTTGCAACGCCCAGGAGGAAGGAGTGGGAGACTAGCTACTAGTATAAAACAAGTTTGAAAGAAATACCAACTTTCTTAATGGCTTTGCAGCTGGTGAATTAATCAGATTGATTATTTCCTGCACTCAGTCCAGTCTGCTTCCTGTGAGCAGTAAACAGGTTGGGTTTATTGCGAGCAGGAAGCAAGCAGGAGGTGCTCGGGTTTGGATGGGAGAAGGACAGCAATTGCAGTGTTTAACTGAAATCCCTGGCACCAACGGACTCTTGCAAACTTTTGTGTTCTGAGAGCTATTTTAGGAATAGGGAAATCTCACATAGTTGGTGGAGCTCACTGAGCTTTTGTGGTCTGAAATAAGGGGAGTTTGGTTGGACTACAGGAGGCTGAGTCCTCAGGATGCACTTGAACCAGGACTATCTGGTTCAATCCCAGCTGAGCTGAGTCTGGATTATGGCATTTCAGAATTGAAGTTCCATGCTGGGCACTTTTTTTCTGCATGATAAAAATAAAACTTCTGAGGGGTACTTCATACTTCTTGTGGAGAAGTATGAATGGCTGGGATTAATCAGCTCCCAGCTGTCATTAATCCTCCAGGAAGTGGTGTTCTTGATGAAATGCTTTCTGTTGTATTCATACCAAACTCAACAGAAATCTGCAATAGTTTTGTGGTTAAGTCTGCATAGTTAATGTTTCCATCACTCCTCTCCTGGTGCTGGGTATGACCCTGCTGCTTGCTTGGAGGCTTCTCTGGGCCACGTGGGACTGCTGTAGCAGCAAGAGCTGATTTGCACTGCCTGTTTCTGCATGCATATGTTCATGTGCCTGTGCGTTAGCTAAGTGGATAATGTATTGTTGTGTATTATATCATCATAAAGTAGAGCATATGTAAGTGACAGCAGCTAGGGGAAGTGCAGATGCAGTACCATTTAGTATAGGTGGTTGTTCTAACTGGGCATAATATACAGGAACTCCAGTATACATAAAAAAACAAGAAAAAAACAATAAAAATTAGTAGGCTTTAAAGGTGGGAGGTTTTAGGTTGGGCACAGAGCCCTGGAGAGCAACACTTCTCCTGTCAAATCACTAAACATACCAGTACAAAATGGGAAGTGACCAGCTGAGACCAGTAGTTCAGGGAAGGAATTGTTGCCAGGGGAGAGAGCATCATTAAAACCAGCTCAGTTCCTGCAGCTGTGCTGTAATCCAGAGTTGGATGTTTTTTTGGATTAAAACAAAACAGAAAGCAGACATTTTTCTGGAAAACAATTTGTAATCCTGGTTTCTGTGAGGCAGCTTACTGATCCTCACAAACAATTTCAACACATTTGTAGGGAAGGCAAGCTGTGTGGCAGGGCAGGGAGGGATGTATGGGATAATCTATGTGAAATTTGCTCCCCTACCACAGAAAAGGCATCACATTACCTCACCCCATTCAATAATGTGAGATCGTAATGAGAATACCAAATGTCATTTATCAGGATTTTAGCAAGAGAGTTGTGCAAGGCAAGAAAGTGAGGTTGGTGACTATTGAAGCATCATCAGCAATTGAGTGTTGAGTTTGGGGCATCAGGCTTCAAAATACAGAGCTAATCTGAGTGGAGGGGAGACTACAAAAATGATGGAGACAACTATTCCACGTACTACCTTAATTTGTTATCTGTGAGGCCACTCTGTCTATTCTGAGAGGGACAGAACTTGGGTTTAAGGCCTGTCTTCTAAATACAAGAAAAAAAAGAAATTAAATATATACTCCCAGGCTACTGGGCAGTGGGGCACAAGGAAATGTGTTTCTTTTCCAGGATCTGATTTGAAAGTGTTCCTGATGTGAGGAGGGTATTCCCTGACATTGCCACAGGTCAGGGTAGCTTGATGCTTTATTCACTATATCCTGGTCCTTGAAGATTAGATGTTTGGTTTCAGAGATACCCACCGGCTGTTCCAGGGCTGTGTCCATGGAAAGGGCACTGCCAGAAGGAGGCAGGTAGCCATGTGTGTAAGGCATGAGTACACCTTGCTGAGGTTTTGAGGGCACACACATTGAACTTGTTGAATACCTTAGTAGATATCAGGGCTTTGATCTTGACTGGTCAGGCACTCAAAGAGATTCCCTCTGTTCAGTTTATTGTAGACTTGAGTCGGGAGGTAATAATATGAGGCACATACATGAATACCTAACTCTCTCCAAGAGCCAAGTTCCTGAATAGTGTGAAGACAATCAGACAGATAATGAAGGATTTTTCTTCATAAGCATCAGTGTAATAAAGAGGAATACTGGCAGGAAAAAAATGCACATAGTTTAAGGGCAGACAGGCAGTATGTATGGCATGGAGGACAGAAAGGCAGGAGCAGGGGCACCAGTTATGTCACCAGGAGAAGGTACAGGGTTTTCAGCACATGGCTTCTCAGATCACATTGTAAAAGACCTCAGTCCCTCCAGCTATGAGTCTGAAAGACCCAGATTAATCTTTCAGAGTGAGTGTTCTTGCTGCCTCTCTCTGGACAGTTACTATTCCAGTATTGTTATCATCTCAGATTCATCTCAGACCTGTTCAGATCATTCGAGCAGATCAAGAGTATGAAGAGAATGATGGAAAAACAAAGTAGTGGTCAGGTGGTCCATGTTAATAGGAAATCAGTGTTGGAGCTCCAAAACCATGTCCAGAGAAGTGACAGATGGCAGGGTGTTGCTGAACAATATTGTAGTAATGATGTAAGTTCCCCAAAGAGTAGAGAGGAAGTGTTTTTTTCCAAAATACCATCAAAAGGAAATTTAGCAGTTAATAAAATTTTGTGATAGTTTACTGTTTTAATGCAACTGGAAGTGCAGATTTAAAGTCTGTTCCAACATGAAGAAGAAGGAGAATTCTGCATTTTCAAAGGCACTGTGACTAATATGTTAGTCACATATTATATTCTCTTTTATCAGAGAATAAAAACCAGAATAATAATAGCTGTAAAACAGGTTTTTTGTAAGTGCTTATTTTTCACACCAGAACAGTATCTCTGGTATAGAACCTGATATTTTTGTTTTCTTGTATATGCTGTCAAAATTCATAAATCTGGGATTAACATAGACATTCCAGATAGGCTGCAGGTAAAGAATACTCAATTTCTTTACACATGTACACATTCTCAATTAAAGATCAGACTTAAATGTCTGAGGCAGATCCATGCCAGGTGAAGAAGCCAGTGATGAAATGTCATGTTTTGGTGATGTTTTCTGTTTTGTGGGAGATTTGAACAGGCTCCTCTGAAGAGTATTCATCAGCCCAAGCTCTTCACATGGAGCTGAGCATTGCCTCCTTTAAGGTGGTTGTCTGTGGGTTAATCTTTCTGTGTTTATGGCAGAAGGACAAATAAGGGAAATGCTTGCTTCAGGTCAAGGCTGTTAGCTGAGCTCATAAAATTGTGAGAGATGATGGGATAGGGCTCTGCTCCATGAGAAATTAAGGATCATCAGTTCACACTGCATCAAATTGCTTTGCTCTCAGGAGGTTTTATGGCCTCTGAATTTAAAAGAGAAATAAAAACAAACAAGAAAAAAAAAAAGCNCAGACTGATGCTAAGTGCTAGCAGTTGGCTCAACAGAGGGAATAATATGTCACTTTGACTTCACCAGTGAAAAAGCTGGATATAAAATGCAAATATCTGCAACCTTATGAGTTGTGCTGAGAAATGGGTCCAGGTCAACCTTGTGGATTCCCCTGGGGCAAAGCTGCAGCTTGAGAGGAAACATGATTCTATTTGTGTTTGTTGTTTCTGAGCTGTACTGGGCAGGGGACAATCTTGCAAGGACACTAGAGGGAAAACACTGTGTAAGATCCCTGAGTCCCAGCTCCCAGCACCATCCCCAGTTACACAGAACTGCTGTCACAACGTGCTTGTCTGCTCTTGGCTTGGCAGGATGTTGTCATTGGCGGCCTGAAGCCGGGCACTCCGCACCGCGTTAGCGTTGGAGCGTACGGCTGGGCAGGGAAAGGACGGCCCAGCATGCCCAGGGAGGTGACAACTTTATCCCAAGGTAACTCTGCCTGCAGGGCTCTCTTGCAAAGCTGGCAGGGCAGATGTCTGTAGCACTCACTCATAACCTCTGCCGTGTGCAGTATCACGGTATTTCACTGGTACTTTCCCACAAATGTAGGGTTTTAGAGGGACACTAGGATGAGGGGAGAAGCCTGTGAATTTGATTCCTAAGTGTGTTGGGTGTTGGGTATTGTGTGCAGCAACCCAGCTGCTTCTCTAATGCTACTCCTTTGCACTTCTTCTTAGATAAGTGCATGCCTCCTGCACCACCCTATCAGCCCCAGATCGTGGTGGTTTCTGATTCAGAAGTTGCATTGTCCTGGAAGCCCGGAGTGAGTGAAGGAAGTTCTCCCATCCAGTACTACACAGTGGAGTTTATCAGGCAAGTTTGCTAGTGGAGTCTGAGTTTCAGTGTTTTTCACTGAAAATGAATTTTGCTGAATTTCAGTATAGCACACTATAGTGTTTTGGGTTTTTTTTAACCTAAACTGCACTATTCAGCTGCATATAGATGTGATTTATTTACTTACTGTGTATTGTATGCTTAGTTTTCCTCTCAGTGTGTCTTGAATTACCATGGAAATTTAAAGACAAAACCAGAAAGGATCCAATTTGTTATAAAATCACCAATAAGTTGTTCCTTCTGATGGAAGAAAAATAAGGTCTTATTTGATCTGTTACCTCTAATAGCAGCCTGGATTAATGAAGTTTTAAGTTCCTCCTGTCATCAAATGCTGTCAAACCATGCTGAGAAAAGAATGCTTGGCAGAGTGGTTTCACTGGGCTGCTTTAGAAAATAATCTAAGGACTGAAAAATGAGTATGTTGGACAGTTTTCCCTGAAAAAAGTTATAGAATCATAGAAACATCAATTTTGGAAGAGACCTTCAAGATCATCCAACCCAATCATCAACCCAACACTGTAGGCCCTAAATGAGTAAATCACATCACCCAGTGCCAGACCCAGACACCTCTTGAACATAAAGTGCTTTGGGTCTTGAGCTTGCAGGATTTAGACTTGCTTTGTTATGCTAATGCTAATCAAGTTTACATGAAATGTTGATCTCTCTGTTTAGATTTGGGGAGGAAAGCTGGATGTTGGTGGGGTGGTTTTTTTGTTCTTTTATGATGAACGCTTAAAATTTGCAGCAGTAGAACTGTACTGTCAGAAGTTTCCAGTCAAATTGCTTTTATAAGCTGCATAAAAAGGGCCAGGAGGAGGTGATTGTATCTGCAAGCATAAACAAGTATCTGTACTTGACTGTTCGTATGCTTGTGTGAGCTAATATCTGCATACAAATCTATTTATTTTTATTTGCTTCATTGTTTACCCTTACAGTGAATGTAAAATTCACCCTTTTAATCCTTTGAGTGAATACTTGATTACAGGTTTTAGCTGAAGTTCCTGGAAAAGAAGAGAGAATTGATTCTTAAACTACTCTGATCTGTAAAAGGTCAAAAAAATCGTTCTTAAGGAAAACATAGTAATTTTTAAAAAAGAATTGTTGTTGTTAGAACAGACAGGAAGAACTTGATTTTCAAAGTATGGGTACAATCTAGAAGATATTGATATAGCAAAAAGATATTGATATAGCAGCAAGAATACCCAGACTGAAAACCTACTTGTAAACTGATGCACTTTGTATTTGGGCTGAAAGCCCCCATATTTAGTTGGAGGCCATCCAATATTCAGTGCACTGCGAGGCAGGACGTGAGGGCTGAAGATACTTATCTCCTTTGTGTAATGTCTGCTGTGGACCAACAATGAAATTTCTTCAATATCTATTTTTTGAACACAATTTTTATCTGAGCCTTTTGCTCTCTCTCTATCTCTTCTCTCTCATTTGCTCAGTTGATAGGGAAGGGATTTTGTTGTGTTCTGATTGACTGCACTTCTATCACCTCCGTGCTTTTACTGGAAAGTGGAACCTGGAGGCTTATGTACACTTCTTCATAGCACCAGGAGCCTGCTAATGGAAGAAGTGGGCACCATCATCTCCATCTGACACACTTGAATGTTTTTGTTCAGCCAGGGAGTGGAAAGCTGCTGTTTAGGTCAAAAGATGCAAGTGATTGAAATTTCAGTGTTTCATTGGCTTTCGACTTTGGGAAAGAATTTGCTAACAGCAAAATGTTTTGATTACACTGTTTAGTTTGAGGTTTAAAGCTAAGTTGAAAGTGCCTTTGTTAATTTTGGGATTATACTCTCTTAGACTTGGAAGCTTGGTTGTATATTTGGAGTAAGTTCAATGAGCCATAAGCCCTAATGGCAGCTAGAGGTAAACATTTAACTTTAAGCTCATTGTTTTTTGCTGCATATAGTTTTAATTACTATAAAATGTATTATCATGAGTTAAAGCTAATAAATTAAACCAGTATAAGACTAAAACAAATCAGTTCAAGTGAATTATAGAATTGGGTCCTCTTATGTCACAGAAATACACTATTATCCTGTGATTTTGCAAAATTAATAACTTTCTAATACAAATCTGTTACTTTGCTTGGGCACAGCAAAAATGTCTAAAAACTATGACATTGTTTAAGTAATTTCTATCTCCTTAGAATTAACTTTATGACTTTAACCATAGGAAAAACGTGTTGGGACAAAACATTCCTCTCACTTGCTCAGCTGTGATACTGGGGAAATTCAATACATTCATGAAACTCAGTATATTAATTGTTTTGAGATACCAGAAACTAATCAGAACCAGAGCTAGCCTCCATCCTGTCTCTACTCATGGTCTAAATTTGGTGCTTTATTTAAGCACTTGCCTAAGGTATTGCCCTTGGGACCTGTTGGTTCACTACAGGCAGTGGAGGGCTGCAGGTGACTTCAGATATAAGATGAGCTGAGCTAATTCAGATTCTACTCTGCTGCTGACTAACAGAGGATGCTAAGGAAATCACAATCCCACTTGTCTAAATGCTGAAAGTCAGGAGGGAGACTGTAGGACTCACTCTTCATTGGATAGTTCTAAGGGAATGGGCAATAGGAATGTGATAAAATCAAAGTATATATGTCTGAGTCAACTTTGTAGGCTCAGTGTAAATATTCTTTTGATTAATGGTGAAAAGTATTTAATGAAAAATTACATTTTTATGAAAGTCTCTAAAGCGAGACTCCAGACTTAAGCATATGAGCTTAGGTGTTTTTCCTAAAGATGATATGCAAATTTAATTCCTAATAATGTCTTGGATATTTTCACTCAAATACTCCACATACTCAGATTTTTAATCTGTTGAGGTGCCTACATGATCTTTTTAACTTGGTGATTAACTTACCCAAATTTTTATAGCCACAGAGCAGCTACAGAACCCCAAGTGTTTCAGCAGTATATGCCCTAAAACAATCAGGTCACTTTCTTTTCATCTCATTGGTATGTAGATGAAATCAAAAGCTTTTAACATTAATCTTGGCATGCAAAGGAAATTTTTCGGTATCTTGGTAGTGACATGAAACTTCTGCTGCAATGAACTAGGCAGGTTCTGCTGATAAAACTGGGAGATTTATTAGTATTCAGATGTTAGGGTGGTGCAGATTCAGCATAGTGTTGTGCACAGATTTCTTGATTAGTTTGAAGCCTTCCCTCTCCCTCCCAGAAAAATCTATCCCTGAATCCATTCCCTGCTGGACTGTCTGTCTCTGGCACTGCACTGAACCAGACAGTCATTGTTTGCTTTTGTTTGCAAAGAACCTGAAACAACAGATCTGACCGGGGAGACACCTCCCGTGTCTAGGAAAAAATACTTTTAATACTTTTTCCCTGATTATATTATGCATGAAACAGGCATATCTGACTCAGTGTTTAGCTCACTGCTTGTGAGGTTAACTCCTTGAAAAGGTAACTGATGAAGAAAGAGGAATGAAAGATAGTAGGGAGGAAGTACCTAACAACGTTAGATAGCATAAGAAGAGTATCTAACAAGAGAACGAGTTACCAAAATTGTCCCCTTTTCCTTTCCACACAGCTGACCTGGCAAATTGGTAGATCTGTTTTGTACAAAGTGTCACAATAATGTGAAATAATAATTCTTACTAAAAATAATATGTTATAGTGCAGTATATTATACAAGAGATTTTTCCATCACAAATGATGATGTATTGTACTTGTCATCATATTTATTATTTGCTGGAATACTTTTTTAAAACCATCATAAGATGAATTTTCCCCTTGAGATGAGTATAAATATGGCACGGAAGAACAATCAGAAATGTTAGAAAAATTGGATTGCTAGGGGGGTGCCTCACACTCAAGTAATTTCCAGGTGATTTTAAAAGGAAGTTCAAGTGACTATAAAATTGCTGTTCTCTGCATCAGAAAGAATTCCCTTCTTCAATTGAATCTGTTCCCAGATTACACATAAAGCAATAATCCAAACTTTTTGGGTACATTTGGCATGGAATTCTGCCCTTGGTTATACCCATCCAGTCCTATTGGCTTTAGCCATATATTTATTATCTTAAAACCACTACGACTTGCATTAGATTCTTCCTGCATAGCATTTATGTGTTGGAGGTGCGCAGCTGCATCAAGAGCAGGCAATACCCATGGAAGTTGTCTGGTTTCCCTGGTTTTTTCCCTATTCACAGACCCAGTGTTTGGAGCTGCCCTGCAAGGTGCTGGCCAGAGGCAGAGAGACCTGTGTTGGGAAATATACTGCTGCAGGAAAATGGGAAAAGTGGTATCAAAATGAGCCCTTCCAGTGTAAAAGTTGTCAACACAAATACCAAAAAAAAAAAAAAAANNCCATGGAGACAGTTTTCAACAAAATGTTCTTATTTCAGGGAACATGGGAGCTGGCTTGCCCTGGATGCACTCACCAGCTGAATTTGTGTTCCTTTCCCCATCTGTTTGCCATGTTTTCATCTCATACTGTTTTGTTCACACAGGGAGCATTCTGGAGAAGTAGTAAAGGTCAAGTGATAAATCTCCCTCTTTCCCTCTCCTTCAGCTGCAGATCCTTACATGTTTGCAGGCATTTCCTTTATTATAAACTTCTGCAGAAGGAAATGTTGGGAGAGACAGTCAGTGTATTTGAAGCCTAGGCTGCTGTTTGTGTTATCTCCTAGATCTTTTTAGGGCGCAATGCCTCCTTTGAGTCCCTTCATCAAAGGTGTGTTGTTTCCACTTGGGTGGACACACAAGCAAGGTCTGTTGCAAAGAGGCAGCTCTTGAGCTAGCAGGAATTCCTTGGATGGGAATTAGAACCCAAAAAGGATGTGTACAGGAAAATTGAAAACAGTACTAAGCGAGCCTTTGGAAGGAAGTAATGTTAACAGCTTTCATTTGGAAAACACTATATATTTTCATTTTGGCCTAGGCATCAAAAGCTCAGAGGAGGGAAACAATGGAAGAGTAGCCAAAATAAATGCTCTTCTGTCTACCAGGAAATGGTGGTGAAGGGTGACTTAAGATGGTCTGTTTAGCTATCATTACATCTTGTGCGTTTGTCTGATTTTGTTTTTATTTTTAGCAAGACAATGAAATATTTATGTCCTGTGTGCCACTGGGCACTTGAGACAGGCAGCTGGGAACTGCTGCTTTGCCCACTGCATTTGCCATGCTGGCACAGAGCAATGGACTTCAGTGATCAATAAATCTTGTATTGACCACTAAAAGAAAATATACATTAACTTTGGCATTTCCTTCCAGCTGAAAATAAACAAATACAAAATGCCTGCCTTGTGCTATAATTTTTAATTTGAAGACTGTTGGAGACATTTGCAGCTAGTCCTATGTAAACACTGGTAGATTCAGGGTGCACTTGGAGGTTATTTCCTGTAATAAATATTGCAAGAACACTGGAATAATTTTCTCTGAAAGCTATTTCTGTCCTTATTTTACTTTCACAAACTTTAATTTTAATATTTTGGGTGGCCTAGAGTGAATGTTTACATTATTGTGTTGTTTGTATTTGTTTAGCTTCTTATTTTGTTCTTTGATAAGAAGAGGCCACTTTTAAAGAGAGTGGAAATGGTGTGAAAGCATCAGAATACTCTCTCAGAGTACTTGAAGTCACCCACACCTTTACAATGTGCCTGTATGCATGAGCTTAAAACACTTGGTAACAAACTGCCATGTGAATGGTTATACTGGTTTCACTAGAAAAATAATGGCACTTAGAGAAGAACTTACTGGCAGTTGGCTTCCAGTATGAATCAGGAGTTAACCAGGCATTGTCCAAAGGCAGCTATAGGAATGTTGTTACAAAATCCAGGTACATAGGCCATGTTCTCTGCATTATTGTTCTGTGGGTTTTCTGGGTTGTCTGTGTGGGGTTTTTTTTTTCATGGTTTTGTTTGGGCTTTTTTGATTTGGGCTTTTTTTTCTGTCTGTTTTTCTGAAGAGAAGTCTTTGGCTCTGTATGTTCCTATGTGAGTGGATTAACCTGATTACCTGGGGGATCAAATGTTGGATTCTCATCTTGCTAATGCTTGTATATGTTTGAAGGGACTTTCTGGCATTAGAACACAAACTCTTAGAAATAAATCAAGATCTTTCCCTCTATTGCAAACTATTGCCTTATATAGCAACATAGGGAGCTGAGGACTGCGGGTAACAGACCCCCACTTGAAAACTATGAATCCAAAATCCACAAAACAGATAAACTTAACTGGATTTGTCAGTCAGTCCTTGACTTTATAAGCAAAATCTGAGTAATTGTGTGATTATACAGTTTTGACATCACAGGCTTCACAGCTTGGTAATGGTGGGTTGCACAGTCTAATCCTTTAAGACTGAAGGGTTTCAGTGATGATTTAGTAGACTTCTGTCTCATTTATCAGTGTATTCCCTAGAAAAGGGAATAAATGCAGCTAATTTATACAGCCAGCTTTAATTATTCAAGATTTGGTCTTTGTTTGATCCTCAAGGCCAGACCTTGACAGCAACTGGACAGTAATAAGAGAGCAGATCCAGATGGAGTCCATGGTTCTCAAAGGACTTCTCCCAAACACGAAGTATCAGTTTGCCATCCGAGCAGCAAACTCCTTTGGATCCAGCCCTGCCAGTGCACCGAGCGACGTCATCCGCACATTCAGTGAGTACAGCCACCTTTTTGTTATTAAAGCTAAACAAAAAGGAAGTATATCTGTAAATAAAGTGTATCTGGGGTAGCTGTGGAGGCCTGCTGGTGGAAAGAGTTGCTCTCCAGGCACAGTCACCTCCAGTCTGACACCTCTCAGACCTGTCTGAAGAGCTTGCAGCAAGCACCCTGAGAAAGTCAAGCCATGAGCAAAGATTTGAAAAGACCCAGGCAACATCACTCTCATGCCATTTAATTGCTCTGGAGGTCATTGACAGGTATTTTTGGATCACTACTTTCTGAATTTTGTACTGGCTTCATGCAGTACTAATAAGAGAATATCATGGGGAGAAATGAGAGAGACGAGTCTATTGTTCGTTTTTACTGTTCTTTGAAGCTGAACCTTATATATTACATTTAAAATTTCAGCAACTCATTTAAAATTTCAGCAACTCAGAAAGACCAAATCAAACTTGTACAGTTTTTTGAGGAGCAAGACTCAACTATTAAGTACAGTCATGAAAATAATGATATAAGGAAATAAGCACCCCTTTTGGATCAGAAGCTGCATAGCAAAAATGTTAGGTGAACCTGCCAACATACCAACTTGTTAACTATTATATTTAAGTTTGTGTAGCAATAGACCATGCACACTGCAGTAAGTGCTGGTCCAGTTGCTGCTGGGCTTCCTCAGGATGCAGTCCTCTGCCAGTACTGGTGTCTCTGTAGGCTGACTTTAAGGGGCTGTTGCTCCTCATCACACCTAAATTCATAGCTTGTATGTGAGAATCCCAACTAAGCCAACACAGAGCATATTGGGAATCACACAAATCACATCTTCTAACAGCAAAAAACCCAATTTCACAAAGAGAAACAATGGTGGAAACAGAGCCAAAGCCAGCAAGGTATGAGGACTAACTAAGCTATATCATTAATGTTCCAAGCTTTTTCTATAAAAATGTGTATCAGTACGTTATAGTTTAAGTGCCCTTTTTTTTCTTTTCTCACTCTCTCAATTGCAAACTATCTCAAATTAACTAGTGAAAGTGAGCAGCAAATATTCAGTAGGACTGTGAGCTCTGCAAGAAGAGTTTGCATGCTGCAAAAATATAACATGCTTAGTGATCCACCAATTTAACCTGATAAAGATTTATTTCTAAACTGCCTCTCTGTTGTGGAATCCCTTTTTTCATTGACTCTTATATGGCAGTTTCCATTCCTTTTGTCCCTTTGTCATAAATTCAGTCACTTGAACAGTTTGCATGTGGTTTGCTATGGCTGCTGAGCTCGTAAGTTTAGCTTCTGAAGTAAATGTTTTTGAAAACTTTGTGCAGTGTACTCTGGAGTTCCTCGGCCCATGGATCCTCCAGGGTCATCTCCTGCTGCCTCAGGCACACGTGTGCTCCTTGGTATCTTGTTTATCTTTGGATGTTAGCAGCTGCATCCTTTGGTCAGAAAAGATAAAGTGTTTAGCTCTATTAATAAGGGTGGAATCATCCTTGTACTGTGCTTATTACTACAGTACTCCAGGGAAGGCACTTTGCCTTGGAAACTCCTTGTTCTGCAGAGGCCTGCCAAGATGTCTCTAGAACATGGGTTTCTGTCATTAGAGCTTGGAATCAAATTCACATCTGGTGTGCATAAGCATTGATTTCTAGAGAGGTTCATAAGGGACATTAGCTTGGTTCTCTATGCCTGGATCAGATCTGAAAATTCAGTGTATTGTGCATTTTGCACTGCTCTTTGAATGGGCTTAAAAAGTCTGTGCTGGCCCAGGGCAGGCACATTGGTGCTGCAGTGGCTGAGGCTGGTTTCTCTGCTCCAAGGGCCTGGCAGGGCTTGGCAGAGACCCCCATGACCAGGCAGAACTCCTGTAGGCCAGGGCCTCATCATGTCTGTGGTGTGCTCCAGCCCTGCACTTGTACTTGGGACTACTTTGGCACTGTGGACTCTTTGGCAAATGCAAATGTAGTTATTTTGTCAGTGTGCTATGTGAAAATAGGCTTAAAAACTACATATAGCCACTAGGCACGAAAACATGCATTATCTTCTGGATACCTGTTTTCACAACAACCAGATTTGTGCAGAGCAAGGAGTGTTTCTCAAAAGTGTCAGGGATGCATGCCTTTAGAAATAAATTATTTGGTTTTCCGAAGGGAGGAGTGTAGCTCAGATGATAGTCTAGCTGACAGCAGCTCTCACTTGTCTTTACTTGTGATGTCTGTGTAGGAGACTGACTTGATGTTAACCAGACACACAAGTACATTGCATATTAGTAGAAAAGCTAAACTTTTGTTGGGAGAAAATTGTTCTTCATTAAAGCTGTGCATAGCCTGAAAATTTATTTTCCCCCAAAATATTAAAAACCTCTGAAGAATGATTTAATGGATAAGTTTCAGAAAAAAACAGGAACAGGAAAAAAACCCAAACTATACACTGTGCTCGAGGGCATCCAATTAAAACTCACTTCTAATTCACATTATGTATCTGAAGGTACCCTCCTGCTTCTAGCAGCCAGAAAGCCCAGAATTTTGGTCCAGTTAATCACTCACTTCAGTTGCTCAGGTGTTAGTGTTCAGCAGATTTAAAGTCCTCAGTTTTGTGGTTTTCATCAGTCATTGCAGGCAGGCGTGTGCCATTCACAGACACCTGATAGTCCCCTGGGGCTGTCTCAGGTGGCACCATGTACTTGACTGTCTCAAAGTGCCAGCAAGTGACCTCTTAGTCACCTCTGTTTTTGAAAAAGTGCCAGACAGCTGGCATCTCTGAAACTGAAGCACCTTTTTTCTTCAGAGTGCACATCATAAGAGTTACCACCTTCATTATTACCGTGGTTCCTCCTTCTATCTAAGCAGTGAAACATGCTACATGCCACAGATTTTTGATGCTATTTTCTACCTGACTATGTATTCTTCAGAAATTCCTGAAATATCTTAGAAAGCTGGCAGAAGTTATGTCTGGCTCCTTTGCATTATATTTAGCTCACGTGGTGCTGGCACTAAGGTCCTTAGTGTGTTTAGATTTCAAAAATTTGCAGTTTTACACTAATATATGGTGGATTTTTTATGCATGACTTGACATAAGCAGTGCTATTCTGATGTTTAGTTTAATTTATTAACAAATTCCCAACATTACCTCAAACGCAGAGGACCTTCAGGGTCCATGATGTCTTGCACAGGTTCTCTTTCAGCTCTTGTAGGCAGGCTGAGGCAGAGATGAGTCCATACTACTTGGGGATGTTTTCTGTTGTGGTTTATCTTATTCTCACATTTTGTTTTTAAAATGGGGGTGGATTTGCAGTACTCTTGTCTGCATTGTTTCAGGTCAGCATAGGAAAACATCATCTTGGTTTTCTCCACTAAAGGGATGCTGACAGCTTCACCTAATGTGACAGACCTCCCAAGGTCCTTGAAAATAGAACATGTGGCCTTGATTATAAGCAGTTACCCCCTTACCTACTAAAAAATGCATGCTTCATTAATTGCTCCATTTTCAGGGAGTAAAGAGAGGGCAGGTTTCCCCAAGGGTTCTCATTTATTTGTGATTTGGTTTCATTATTTTTTTTCTAGAGGGAAATGATGCAATAAATCAATTTTTTTTTGCCTTTCTTAATTACAGTTGCACATTGTGGGTATTTCACCTACATGGTTGTTGGAATTTTGTTGTATAAAATCTTTCAAAATGTCATGGACAATTCACTGGAAAAATAAAAGATTGCACATACTCAGTTTAGAAACAACAAAATAAACTATCCCAAAGAATAAAACAAAAAAAAATGCCATCACCTGCATTGCTTAAATACCCTTCATCTCCTCGGGAAACAGATGGGGTTTGCACTGTGCTTGCAAGGTCACCAGCCTTGGGCTTTACCAGACCAACAGAGGAAGTGTCTTCTGTTAAAAATACCCTCCTGCTTGTCTCCACAGCAAATGTGACAGAAGTGACTGCCTAAGCAGGGCACATCCCTTCCTCTGGTCCTGGCTGTCACTGCCAGGATCACACAGAGCAGGGCATTGCCTGCACAGATGCTTATACATTCTGCATGGAGCTTGAATGTGTCAGCTGAGGCTCAGGCACAAAAAAAGGGCAGTCTCTGGGGCCCAAAGCTTGATTTAAATGGTGGTGATGTGTCCTGGAGATGGTAAATGGAGAAGCTTTTCCACAGAACTGTTTCCCACACCTCCAGAGAATTTACAAAAGCAGTGTTGATAGTTGTAGGGACAGTGACAAAAAGCAAGAGACAGGCCAAAAGACATGCAGGGTCACACTGTGAGTCATTGAAAAGCATAAAACCTGTTTTAAAATGTTCCTGATGTATTTTGGATTAAGACCTGTGGGGGGTTCTGGATGAAGCCAGTCAGTCTGTTAACACTTCCATTCAATCTATCTGTGTTACAGTGCCCCCTGTTCTACCTCCTACACTCTCTCATGTCTCTTCATCAGTATGATGATGGCAACCTAATTAGCAAAACAAAAGTTTTTGTGGCTTTATATTTGTTTTGAGAAGGATTTCTTTAGTATAACTTAGTTCCTAATTATTTGGAAAGAAGCTTTCTAAAGTTCATGACCCCCACAAGTTCTTCAATTATTTGCAAAACAGGATTATAGGACCTGGTAAAAGGTCTTACTCAGACTTCATCTCCCTGTACACTAGAACACTGATTTAATTAAATACAGCCTCCTTATAATCTCTGCAGTCATTGTTTTGGTATTTGCAGAGTACCACTTTGCTTAATTGTCCCTGATTTACCACCCATTACGAGATGAGCTCTCCATGAAAGCAACACAGTGCACTTAAGAGATGGGCTGATGTGGGGATTTATCTACAAAAAGTCCTGTTATTTTCTCTGCATCCTGTTTTATATATATTGCATCACGTCACATGTGGCTGTCATGTTATGTCCAGTGAGCAAAGGCCAAATGTAGGGAAGAACAAGGCAGCTGAGAAGCCAGTGGTCTGATACCTCATCAGTCCTGTGTGTACTCACCTGTGTAAGTTCAGACGTGGTCAGGAGTGAGTCCATCCAGCAGCAGCATTGCTCCCAAGTGCATTACATGTTGCCAAAACTGCTCACAGATCAGCAGGTAGAGCAATGTAGCATGTGCTGGCTGAAATGCAGATAGCTAGAGTCAGGAAGGGGAAAACTGGAGAGTTTGAGACCTGTGGATATTGGGACAGCTTCTGAAGTCACACTTATTCTGGTGACACCAAACTTACACAGTGAATGTCTTTGAAGAAGGGCCTCAAAGAAGTCTTTCTACCAGACACAATAAGCCATACCTTTTTTGTTCTCTCCAGGCTCTAATGTTGTACCAGTTCAATAATGTGAAAGGAGCCATTGTCCAGTTTAAAATAGTGGGTACATTTGGTCTCCTGAGGTCTTCTCTTGGAAAAGCATGGAACATTTTGATCTGCTGGATGAAAGAGGCTCACCTGCTGTTTGGGGAACTGACAGTCTCTCCTAAGCTACCACTTCTCCTTGCATGCTGGTGGTTATTAATGTATTTTAGTGATAACCGCTCAGATCAGGAGAGTTACATTTCTGTGAAACTGGCATGGCATTAAAATCATACTCATACATGCAAACACATTTATCTGAATATCAATTCCAGACCTAACGTTTTCCTATGTATGAATATAGAGATACTTCATTTTCTGCATTGCTTCACTCCTGCCATCCCTATCAAAGTTACATCCCATTAAGCCAATAGAAAGTTTGATTGAAAACAAAAAATATGACAGCTTTTCACCATAACAGATGTTTATTTTGTAGCTTATGACTTCTAAGTTAGAAAATTGAGTTTGTGTATTACAGCTTGTTTGGGTACAGAGTAGATTGTTTCCCTTGACACATCATTGTGAGTTTTCCTTTCTTTATTCCCAAATTATCTTTACGGCTTCCATTGCTCTTAGGCAAATTATACTCTTATACATTGAAAGAACAAAATTAGCTCTGAAATACTTTCAGACACATAATATAAAGGCAATAAGCAATAGTGTTGGAAATTATACAACTTCTGAAATTTTTAACTAACTTCAGTCAGGGGTTTTGTTCATCTTTGCCCCGGGGGAAAGGGAAAGGAAGTTTTATTTAAGAGACTGTTCCCTGGGCGAGGCCTGATGAGCTTGACATCTCAATGTACTGGGAGCTGCCAGAAGAGGCACAAGAAATAAGCACAAATTAACAAACATCAACGCCTCATCATCCTCCCTGGTGTGTCAGAGACACCTGGTCTGGGAAAGGATCAATAAGAGAACCAAGGACAAGAACCTAATTGGCATCGAAGGCAAAAGGATCAGTAACCAATAGGAAACCAAATACTAAGAACTGTGTAACTTAGGACCAAGGAACCCATGGATTTCTCTGGGTTTTGACTGTATATGTATGTGAAAAATCTAGTCAAGAGCGATGTGTGATGGAATGATTTTCTCTGCACAACCCAGGCAATGTGTGGATGAAATTATTTCTGTTACACATCCTGGCCAGAATAAAGTAATGCCTAAATTCTCCAATACTTAAAAAAATGTTGTTGGAGAGCTTTTGTTTTTCCCATAGTTTTGGTGACAGTAGGCGGACCTGATTTAAAAGCAACAGTGTCCAGGGAGCTGAAAATTGCTGTGAATGCTGGGAGCTGAGTTAATGCTTTCCCTTCCCATGGCATCGAGGCATGAAATGGATGATGGGTGCCAGCTAAGAACATTTTATGAGAAACAAATGGCCACAGGGGTCCTGGGTGATTCCCTGGGTGAGAAGTGGAAGGGATATTGAGTTCAGGTAAAACATTGTTTTGTGTGGTTAACTACACGGTTAACTGCTAGCTGCAGCATAAGGAGAGAAAGTTTTTGGTAAAAACTGATGTTCTCCAGCAGTAAGGTCAAGGGCATACCTGGATTGCTCTCCAAGTGAAGTTGTTGTACACTTGTAAAGCTTATCTCTGAGAAATAACTGGCAAGAACCGCAGGTGGTAGCTGAGAGGACTGGGACATTCTCAAAGGGGGAAAAGAAATCTCCTGGCCAGGCAGCATGTGGTCAGTCTAAGCTGGCTGCCCACAGAGCACATGGTCAGCCTAAGATGGCTGTCCCAAAAGAGATGAAAAACATAAGGGAGTCTGCACTAGCTACCCAAAAAGAGAGGCACATTTTTGCTGAGGAGCTGGTAAAGGTGCAAATTGCCTTGAAGGCTGAAACAATAGCTTGTCCTCGGGGCTGAGGCAGAGCTGATGGCCCAAAAGCAACTAGCCCAGAACCCCAGAAACCTGTTTGTGTGGAGCTGGGCCACCCTGAACATGACCTCACCCTCAGGGAGGAGTTTGCACCAAAGCCAGACTCCTCCCCACACTGGGGACACTGGGTGCACTGAACTCTGCCCACCTCTAAAAGATGAGGAGGCAGGGCTCCCTGACCATGATGTCACTGATGCCACTTCCCTTCAGACCTTGGAGTCATCATTGGAGCCACCCTATCTGGTAATCACCTTCAAGCCTGCTCTTTTTTAAGTCATTAGCATATGATGGAGCAGAGCTGATGGTGATGATACCACAACCTGCAACAGAATTAGCTAAATTACAAAGGACAGAGACTCTTTTGAAAATTTTACTGATGTTGGAAAGTGAAATAAAGCTTTCTGAAGAAAAAGCACATGGCAAAAAGCTGCATCTTTTAATCAGAATGCTTACTGTTGCATGAGAAGTTTGGACTTGTTGGCGAGGGGGGAACTGATCCCTCTACCCATTCCAACATGTGATAAAAATATTGGGATTGTGAGGGAAATGGTGAGCTTCCAAACAATGCCTGAGAGGGAGTTGATACCCCATTGGCTTTTTCCCAGATTTTTCTTATTCATTCCAAAATTTAAAGATCAGTACTGGGACAAAAAACTCTCAGAACCACCCCCAGAAGGTGAGCTGGGAGTGGGGGCCAAATTAGAATATCCCAAAAAAGCTCACTAAAAGTGCATGGAAATTTAGTTTCCCTGTATTTTCAATTAAACTTTGCGAACAGTGTTCAGTGTGCCAAGGTGGCCAAGAAGGGCAACAGCATCCTGGCCAGTATCAGGAATAGTGTGGCCAACAGGACCAGGGCAGTGATTGTCCCCCTGTACACGGTGCTGGTGAGGCCACACCTTGAGTGCTGTATCCAGTTCTGGGCCCCTCAGTTTAGGAAGGACATTGAGATGCTCAAATGTGTCCAGAGGAGGGCAACGAGGCCTGAAACACAAGCCCTATGAAAAATGGCTGAGTGAGCTGGGTTGCTTAGCCTGGAAAAAAAAAGAAGGCTTAGTGGAGACCTTATCACTCTCTACACCTCCCTGAAAAGAGGTTTTAGTCAGCAGCGGGTCAGTCTCTTCTCCTGGGCGACCACTGACAGAGCAAGAGGACACAATCTTATACTGCACCAGGGGAAGTTTAGGCTAGACATTAGGAAGAATTTCTTCACTTTAAGAGTGATTGGGCACTAGAGTCATCTGCCCAGGGAGGTGGGGGAGTCACCATCCCTGGACAAGTTTAAAAAAAGACTGGATGTGGCCCCTGACATGGTTTAGTTGATAAGGTGGTGTTAGGTCATAGGTGGGACTTGATCTTGAAGTTCTTTTCCAGCCTAGTTAATTCTGTGATGCTGTGATTCAGTGAGCTGAAAATTGCTGCCAGTGCTGGGAGCTGAGTTAGGGCTGCCCCTTCCAGCAGCATCAAGGTGTGAGCACGATGAAGCTGAACATCTCTTTCCCAGCCACCAGCTGCAAATGCTCATTGAAATAGAAAATGGGTGCAAGCTAAGAACATTTTATGAGAAATGAATGGCCATGGAGCCATTCTGATTCCCTTGGTGAGGAGTGGAATCAGTGGTGTCAATGATCAGTGGTTTCTCCATGAAGCAAGGTGTCCTGCCTCATGGATGTGTCTGCCTTTTGCTGAGCAAGAACCATTCCTGCTATCACCCCAGAGGAACTGGAGAGAGAAAATGCAAATCCATTTGCAGTTGCATTGTTGATGCAAACCTGAATGTCCTGAACTCTGTCATAGTGAAAAAGAGTGAAAAGGGCATTCTGGGGCTGACTGACACAACCCTGTCATCTTTGTCCCAAGAGGACCAGCAGAATCCCCAAGCTATTCAACCTGTCTAAGAAGGATGACATTTGCCAATATGTTGTGAGGAAGCCTCTGAACAAGGGGGGCAAGAAGCCCAGAACCAAGGCTCCTAAGATCCAGTGACTAGGGACTACTCAAGTGCTGCAGCATAAGTGCAGGCATATTGCTCTGAAGAAGCAGGGCACTCAAAAGAACAAGGAGGAAGCAGCAGAATACAAAGCTCTTGGCCAAGAGAATGAAGGAAGCCAATGAGAAATGCCAGAAGCAAATTGTGAACTAGAGCTGGCTTTCTTCCTTGAGAACTTCTGCATCTAAATCAAGGCAGAAGTAAGGACATTGTACGTGATACTAAAAAGATATTGTTCATGGTGTTACCAATAAATCCCTTTTGTGGTGAACTTTAAAAAAAAACCCAACATTAAAACCAAAATAAAAACATCCCAACACAATACCAAAATGAATAATTTGCACAAAATTCGCTCCTTGATCGTTCACCACAATTACAAGAAAGATTCCCCGTGATTATCCTACTCTATAACACTTAACACTTCTCAGTACTTCTTTTGCCCATTACTTCTTCCAGTTACTGTCCTTATCTCAAAATCTTCATGATTGCCCACATTCCTCAGTAGGAAGATGGGGTTAACCTGGGCCAGATGCCAGGCCCCCACCAAAGCCTCTCTCTCTCTCCTCTCCACAGAAGGACAGAGGAGAAAAAAATTTAATGAAGGGTTCATGGGTTGAGGTAAGGACCTGTAGAGATTACTCATCAAATATTGTCATGGGCAAAACAGGCTCAACTTAGAGATATGAAGTGAATTTTTACTAACAAAATCAGAGCAGGATAATGAGAAGACAAATCCTTAAAAACACCTTCCCTCTCTCCCAGCTCTGCCTCCTACCCCAGCAGTGCAAGGGGACAGGGAATGGGGGCTGTGGTCTGTTCATCACCTGGAGCTTCTCTCACTGCTGAGGGAGAGGAGTCATTCCTCTGCTTCACCATGGGGTCCCTCCCAAAGGAGACACTTCTCCATGAACTTCTCCAGCATGGCTCCATCTCATGGACAGCAGCACCCCTCAAACCCTGCAGCAGTGGGCCACTCTTCTGTGGGGTGCAGTCCTTCAAGGACAGACTGCTCCAGCCTGGGAGCAGGGCTCTCTTCCCACAGGTCTCCCACAGGCTCCTCTCAGGCACCCACCTGCTCTGGCATGGGCTCCTCCAGGGGCTGCAGGTGGATCTTGGCATTCCTGTGCACCTCCCTGTGCTGCAGGGGCACCAAGGGGGGAATCTCAGCTCTGGGGCCTGGAGCAACTCCTGCCCCTCCTCCTTCACTGACCCTGTGTCTGCAGAGCTGTTCCTCTTACA
>WBNO01019953.1:82442-104235 GCA_013400575.1 Peucedramus taeniatus
CCTGGTGTAAAATTATTCTGGATGGTGATTAACCTGAATGACTATAAAAGTGAATACTAGGAGTAAGATTTTTTTTTTTTAATGTTTTGGTAGTACCTATTGTTTTCAGCATTGCGAAATTCATTCCAGTTTTTGCAAGACTGGGACCAGTTCATAAATGTGCAGTCTGATTCCCTAACAGTAATCCTTTGCCTGTGTATTGACAGTCAGTAGCAGAAATAATCTGGATGTAGTTTGTTCTGTTTGCCTCATCTTGTTACCAGTCATAGAGTGGAGTTCTCTGCTTAGCTCATTTGGTAGAACTCAGTGCTGAATACTTCTGTTTAATGTACAAATAAAATGTATTATTTACAGATGACTAGGTATACATGTTAGAGTGGAAAGACTTGCACACATTCTGCCCCAGTCCAGCATGCTTTCTGGGTTGCAAGTGTGTATGCCTCATTATCTCTACTCATTTGCTTCTGATTTTTCTGTATGCTGATGTAGTGTGCAAAGCCCATCAATAAGTAACCCCTGCAGAGCATACAGAGGGTGGCCAGTGAGTCAGCCAGGGCACACATTCATCTCTGATGCACATAGGTTAGATTTCATAACTGCCTGCCAGGACTTCTGGGTTGCAATCACAGCAAAGGAGGAGAGAGTACAAAAAGATTTAGGTGAGTACACTCAGATCAGTAGAGAGACTTTATAAACCAAAGGTTGCTTATGCTGTTTTTAAGTGATGGAAAAATATTGTATGGAAAAGGCAGATATGTGAGTCTGTTGTTTTAATGGTTCAAAGATATCTGTTCTCAGCCTCAATGAAATGACAAGTAACTGTAACGATTTGGTTGCTTTTACTATATTTCTAATTAATGACCTGGTGAATTTTAATAGCTAAAAAGCACAAACCATTGTTTAGGCAGAATTTGCTATGTAAAGTGCAGAAAAGTACAGATTCTTTCTGTGAAATAGAAATGAGGATCCCCTTACAGTTTAAACTGTCCATTCCCAGCCCAGAGTCCTCCAAAGCACAGTTTAGCACTCTGGGAAGTGGCAGAAGTAGATTATGTACTTAAAAAACACATGGCCATAGAATCATTGAATATCCAGAGTTGGAAGGAACCAACAAGGATCGTTGAGTCCAACTCTTGGCCTGCACAGGACAGCCCCAATAATCCCACAGTGTACCTGAGAGAGTTGTCCAAGTGCTTCTTGAGCTCTGTGAGGCTTGGTGCTGTGGCCACTTCCTTGGGAGCCTGTTCCAGTGCACAACACCCCTCTGGTTGAAGATGTTTGTACATGTTTCTTGTTTCAAGGTGCTGAATTTTATTTAAAAAAAATAGTCTAAGAATACACATAGGACACTAATTTCAGGAGTTTTGGAGTCAGTGGAAGTAGATTAAGTCCTAAATAGAGTATATCTTACCTGTACACATCTCTTTTGCTGTTCCTATTTATTATCTCTTTTGCTGTTCCAGAAAGGCAGATACAAGACTCTATTTCCAAAAGGGAAAAGCTTGACTTAAAAACCATTCAGTCATTGAAATGTTGTGCATGCCAAAAAACTCTGAAACCTTTGTCCTGGAAAAATGATGAATATCAGTCAGTTTGCAGAGGAAGAACTGAGCTTTGCCTGCTTTATTTGTTTAATCACCTAGTAAATGACTAAATGAAGGTCTTCACTTTGTTTTAAGTTGTGTGTATTGCTTGGACAGGATCTGCCATCTCCAAACTGATGCTTGCGTTGTCTGTACAGGATGAACATTAGCATTAGTTCAGATTTAAGTGTTGTGACTCAGGGGAGTGGTAAGATCTGCATTGCTGTGTGCAAAGAGACAAAACTATATGAACTGAATATGCCAGTTATGTCTTTTCAGGCTCTGAGGAGTTGGGAAGTGGAAGCTATGGGCATCGGTACAGCACAGACACAGTGACTGGCGATGGTGATGGATTTGATATTGATGATTCAGACTATGACATTTATATAGAAGAGGTAAATGTCAAGATTTGTCTTTGGCACTTCTGTTTTCTTTATAGTCTGAATGTTTTAAAGTGTCTGGTCCAGTCAGGAAGTTTAATATCTGATACTAAGTGCTTAGATATAGTGATGTGGTCAGTTCTTTTTCTTCACTGAGGATGAGTTTGTTGCTGCAGATCTGTATCTTGAAAGGTATTAATTTCATTTCCCCATAGCATTTTAATTTTACTGAATTGGTGTTTCTTTACTTCCTTTCAGCTCAGACCACTTCCTGCTATTAAAGGAGGCAACAGAAAATTTCTGGTCGAAACTAAGGTCACTCCAGGCTCGAGTTCCAGGCTCCTGTCACGGGTGCTTACAACCACTTCTGAACCCACCACTTCCACTCCTGCCATCACACGGCCTTCAACCACAGCGAGGGGGAGCACTGTGAGGGCAGCACGGAGGGGCAGCGCGTCCTCTGCCGCGCGCCTCTTCGACCTGTCCTGCGACGAGGCCGTGTGCTCCGCCGACAGCTTCTGCATCAACGACTACGACCGGGGCGGCTCGCGCTGCCACTGCAACTTGGGCAAAGGAGGGGAGACGTGTGAGGAGGGTGGGTTTCTGTGTGCCCACTGCTGCTGGCTATTCTTTAACTGCTTTCCAATACAATATTTGTGCCCTTTCCACCTGAGGAAGGGAGGGCCTGAGTCCTGCTTAAGCCTGAGCCCCATCACGTACATTCACTTCTTCAGACCAAGGCCAGGACATAAATTTAAGCAGCCACCAAGATAATACCTGATTTTTACAACAGCTTGAGAGCCTTCAGAACAAAAGCCCTGAAAACCAAAACTGTTCTTTGCCTGAGCCAAGGAGCAGCTTTGCAAAGAGCCCACAAATGTACACTTTGGGAATAGCCAGCTGGGCTTTGAGGATCGCTACCAGTGGCAAATTGCAATTCAGGCATCACCCCGTTTGCCTTTTTTTTTCTCAGTGAGGTGGGAAAAAGTAATTCCTTAATTAAGTTGAGTGCAGAACTTGTAAAGATGCACAGGGGTGGTTAATCATCCTTCCCCCATGTAGGAGTCCGGGGATGATGGAGAAGCTATGTTGTTCATCACCCAGGTGTGACAGGATCCACTCATCCACAGGATTCCAGCACCCTCAGCTGGTAGTTGAAGACATTCAGCTCCTCTTTGACACTTGCCTTTTGGCAGCAGCTGAAGCCCTGAACCACCCCCATTTTCTGTGTGGTTCAGATGATGCTGGTCCCACAGCAGGGATGTGAGAAAACTCCCACTGTAAAAATACCTCCAGGAGAGGCTTTCCCCATGGTCTGCAAGTCTGCAGTACAGCACTCATGTCAGGCAGACTAAGGCAAGAGAGGAGCAAAATCTCATCCCCAGTTCAAAATCATGTCCTGAAGGCTGAGTCAATGTGAGGATGTGTTTGTCTCAGTCAGGATTTGCCACCCATCCTATTGGCTCTTTTCAGAGCAGCTGAGCCATGGCAAGAACTTGCTGAGCTGAAGGAGGCTGACCTGCTTCTTTTTCCTTTACTGCCTTCTTGTTCTTTCCCTTTAGAGACCTAAACCCACCCATTCACAAAGTTAACACTGAACAGATCACCTGGTGAGCCAGTCCAGCTCCCTCACCAGGCCATAAACAGGTCACTTTTTCCCCCAAAGTAATTTTTCTTCTGGTTTGGTGACCAAGGGGTCAGATGAATGCCAGGGCTCATGAAAAGAAAATGTCCCATTGGTTGTGGTGGTGCTGTTCCTCCAGCTAAGAAAGAGCTGATCTGCCCATCCCTCTGCATGCTGATCTGGTCTGCCAAGACCATGCCATGCAGCAGAGCATCAGGGGCCCATGTTTCTTCTGCAGGGTTGTGTTAGACTTTCATGTTGCACAATGTCACGCATCAGGGACATCTTCTTAAACTGGAGTGCTGGAACAAAGAGAGCTCCTTCTGAAAACAATTTGATGTGACTCAGCGACATGGAACAGCTGCAGATATGATTTCAGGCCTTGATCAAGTATGAAGAGTTGAGGATTTATTTGAACTGACAAGGCCATATACAACTTGTAAACTGGTCTATTAACAGCAGTGCAAACCCTCTATTTTTCACAGGGGAGTGTGTTATTCCAGAGTAAGCATCATGTGCCAATACTCCCTTGTACAGAGTTTGTCTTCAACAGCCAATATTGTTAAATAATATATTAATCTGAATTGAAACAGACTTTTCTTCACATTCAACAGCTGCCTGGCACTCTGGTCCAGTCAGTTCTGCTTGTGATCAGGACATGAGATAATAATTCTCTGCTGAGGTTGCGTTCAGGTTTATAGCACCAATACCCTTCACCTCAGGCTAAAATGTATGCCTTGCAAGCAAAAACGCTGAGAGAACTCTACCTAGATTCAAAAATTGAGTGAGAAAAACTCAGTATTTAAATAGCAAAGAGGAATAGGAATCTTTATCCTTCCTTCCTCATTAGACTTAATTCTACTCTAAAAACTCAGAACTGAAACTGTGTCTGTCTTCAGTGCTTCTTAGGAAAATAGGCTGGAAAGGTAATTTTATAGCTGACAGTGGCTAGCAGCAAGACATCTCTAATTTTCATTTTCTCTCAGGGTCAGGGTCTAACACAAGACAGCAAGGGGTGAGGGTTGATAATGCCATTTGACAAGAGCAATAAAAGGAGCCACTGTTGCAGCCAGGGACGGAAAGATGCCTGCAAGGACTCTCTTTTCCCCATCACTCCTTTTAGCTTCAGCCCTGAGCTGACTTGGGAAAAGTGCTGGAAGCTGCTGGGCTGTTACGAGACATCCAGTGATTCTCCAGATGCTGGATGCAGCAGCTACAGAGTAGCAGTGACTAATGCTGCCTAGAGTCTGGCCATATTTCCCACATGTGTTTTTGTAATCCTGCAGAACAGAAAATGACTTTGTCCTCTCTTACTTAAATCAGTTCTTAAAAGAAGATAAATATAAAGTTGATGTGGTCTTTCTTCTATAAAAAGGATGAAAACCTGCCGAAATTTCCTCTGAACTCTCTGATTAAACTATTGAGCATTATTTGGCCCTCAGTATCCTGTTTCTTTCCAAGTTCACCAGGTCCTTGGGAATAAAGGAATTGTCTGTAAAAAGTGGTGGGAGGACAAGGCAATAGGTTAACTGATTGTTGACTGCTGCTGACTAATGGTTGTCTCTGGAGGAACTCTGCCTTTCATTGCCACCTGATGTTATCTAGTACTAAATGCATATATTGATTTTTATACGGAAGGAAACGAATAACTAACAACTAAATAACATGCTTCCCGCTTTGCTTTTCAGACATTAGTATCCAGTATCCTCAGTTCTCTGGCTACTCATATATCACCTTTGAACCACTGAAAAAGTCCTATCAGACATTTCAAATTACCCTTGAATTCAGGGTAAGTTTAAGAAATTTTCACATTGACATTTTAAATTTTATTTGCTTATTGTAATGCGATGGACAATAGAGCAGTAACTTAGCTTCAGTATAGCTCCAGTGTAATTGTGGTGAACCTGTGCATAACCTTCATCTGCAAAGATCTGGCTCAACCCTCAGTGAATGTAAATTCAATTTGTAAGCAGCTGAAGGGTTTTCATCCATTGCTGGTAGGCACTGCATGAGAGAATCCCTGGGACGAGTAGTTGTGGACTAGCAGCAATGTACATTGGCAAGGTTATAGTCACGTGGATGAGCTATGCGCTGAAGAACACACAGAATTTTTGTGATTTGGGTTTGAAAGTGGTATGCAGTATTTTTGTGGACAAGAGATTTTGATCCTGTCATACTGATCAAAACACTGCCCTATATATAGCATTCCATTCCCACCCTGCAGGATTTAAGTGGACATTATTTTCCCCCTCTGAAGTTTGGAACATGGGCTACTAATACATTCAGGATATCACACTACTTAAAATGCAGGACTAAAGTGGGGATACATCCCACACTGGCTTGTGTTAGTGCTGTCTGTTCATTATGGACAGAACATGTAGGGCTGCCTCTGGGGAGGGTGGCCAAGCTCTTGGATTCATCCCCACCCCCACATAAAGCAGACTCACCGGCCTCACAGTCTTGGAAGGACGCTGTTACTAAAGCAGCAGCAATCAGTTGCTTTGGTGGTGATCTTACACTCCGCGGGCAATTTGTCATTTTAAAACGCGGGATGGCTGCAAAAAGCCACGGTACCAGCTGCTATGAGCATATGGAGAAATGCTGCCAACACAGCCTGTTTGGCTAGAGGAGTGTCAGTCTCATGGAACATGTGAAGTTGAGTGTATGTATTCATGCACAGTGAGTCTGATGTGTCTACACTTACCAGGCTTGCTAAGACATTCTTGCTAGACTTTTTACTCAGGAGTCTCGTATGGGATATGTCTGACAGTCTTTAATACTTCCAGGCTTTTTTTCAGGTGTGATAGTATCATACTGTAAGAGATGGTCTTAAATTGTTTAGCCATTAAAGCAATTATTTTCTAGGTTTTTCAAATGCAGGATTCAAAACTGATTGAACAATTTCTGATTCTGCAAGTTAAAAACTCATTCTAAAAAATGATGACCCTTTTCTGGAGAAAAGTCCCCCACTGCTGCTTGCTTTTGTCTGTAATTGTGAGGCTTTGGTTTTTCATGTTGACGCAATGATTGCAGGCTGAATCCGAAGATGGTTTGCTGCTGTACTGTGGAGAAAATGAACATGGTCGTGGTGATTTTATGTCACTGGCAATTATCCGACGTAGCCTCCAGTTCAGGTAAAACCTCCATCCTAAATCTGATGTAAAGACAAGGAGCTATTGCTGCCTCCTGGGACTGCTATATGTGGTTGATATCTCCAGTGTCTTTGACTTCTGCCCCATACAGTGCACCAAATGGACAGTATAATTTCATTTAAGAGTACTTCAATACTTTTTTCTCTCATCTTTTTTTAGTGTGTGAACATGTGCCCTGATGAGCTCTTTTATTCAGACCTCAATGCAAAGGCAAAATTATCAGTTTTCTTTAAGGCATTTGTCTGGGGCTCTTAGGTATGTTACCAGAAATGCCAGTGAGCTACTGTATTTGCTAAGCTGATGGTCTGTTGGTGGTGTATTGAGTCAATGTTTTTACTTCACAGAAAAAGGCTTGCAGATAATGTAGCAAAACAAAGGATGTAGTGTCAGCAAGGGGCCAGTAACTTTATCTCACATGCCTTGTTTACATGATACCTTGTTTAGTTTTTTAAATGAAGATTGAGTGTTTCTTGAAGTTTGATAGATATGATGCAAGTGAAGGAGTATTTCCAGGATCTGCTTACGTGGAAGAGTGAGTCCTTAAAAAGTGGGGAATAACAAAGTGGGTGATGTGCCTTAATTGTGTTTCTGTTCACCTGCACTGCATGACAGTCAGGGAAAATGGGACATTTTGTGCACATTCAGCTCTCCTGGAGGTCTTCCTGTCAATCGGTGCTGAGTTTCAAATAGACTAGCAGAGTTATTATTGTATCACTCTCTTTCACCAGGGAGCTAGAAAAATTCCCAGGAGAAATTGCTGTGATAGCAGGAACACAGATTGTAATAGCCCCCATCTTGAAACAGTTTCAGCTGCTGGCAAGCTTAGCAATGCACTTGGTATGGACAGAGAATGCAAAATCTTCTCCACGTTAGAAAGACAGATAAAGAAGTTTGAAATTTGGAACACATCTAATGTAGACTTGCTGTCTGAATTTCCTGTGCTAATATGCAGTGTGGAACAGAGAGGTTCCCGAGTGCAAAAAGAATATTTGGAGTCTAAAACCAACTTTTGGTTATTTTGTTAATGTGAGATTATCACCTTGCCCTCTCTGTCTCATGCTACCAGGTTCAACTGTGGCACTGGAGTTGGAGTTATAACGAGTGAAAACAAAATCAAGCTGGGGAACTGGCACAGTGTCACATTGTTCAGAGATGGGGTGAATGGCTGGCTCAGGATGGACAACAATGCTCCAGTGACAGGAAAATCTCAGGTTGGTAATCCTGCCCTTGTGGCTCAATCTTGAGGTCTCTCAAGGTTGTGATGATGTTTCTTTTCTTGCCACCAGAAGCCTGATCAGATTTAAAAGGTGCAGTTTTATTTATTGGTCTTAGGACATTTAGTGAACTAGGATCAGAGTACAGATTACTCTTCCAAATACGTGATCTAGAAATCACAGGGATAAATATCTCAGGGCTGAATCCCATCACAATTTCCCTGTTGTGCTCCATGTTTGCTCTGCCACCCTTCAGCTACCATATGCCAGTCTCAAATACAGCCCATTAGAAGTTTACTAGGTTGTACAGCTGCTGTCCCTGATTGCTTTCTTTTTCAAGCCTCAGAGAACTGTTCTGCTTCCTCAGACATAAAAATTAGATGCATATGTGTGTATGAGTGTATATTTATGTAAAATATGCATATACCCACACAAGATTTGAATACAGAGGTGTAATTACATGTATATTCTGGACAAAGATTTAAGCATATTAATGGAGGTAGACATTCTGCCCTGATTTACGTTGATACCAGCAAGTTCATACAAGGCTGACAAGATAAAATATGATACAGGAAGATGCTTTGACTTGCTCATCTGTTGCTGGGCCAGAAAACAAAATTAAGGCACTGGAAGAAAAGGCAATTTCAAATTATTTCAGATGTCTTTCCTTTGATAGCCACTATTAACATGCCATCCCTTGCTCTGAAAGAATGCAGCTTCAGATGTCTTATTACTTTCCACTTATATGTGCAGGCACTGAAGAGAAAAAATTACAATGTATTGAGTTCTCATCAGCTGGAAATGACAGAGGAAAGAATTTCAATGTGTCATGTGTTGCTGTTACCAATGCTATGAGGCCATGCAAAGGGCAGATGTGAATCAGGATAGATATGTACAGTTTCTGCAGTCTGTGCAAGTGAACACCTGCAGACTCAATAATCTCAGCTTGTTTAGCCTGGCAAAATACAGGCTATGGTGATAGAATTTATTGTTTTAAATGCTATGGGGGCAGGGCAGGGGTAAAAAATCCAGAAAGGTTTTAGGCTAGAGGTCCGTGCTGTCAAAAGCACAGGTTGGCAAAACCTAGCCTTGAATTACTGAGAATTTTGAATGTTTTCTTCTAAAGGTCCGTGGGGTTAGTAGGAGGCAAAAGTCATATTTTAATCGATTTGTGGAAGGAATTTTGACTCACTTGGCCACAGTAGCATGGAGTCTGGGTCTGTGGTCCAAAAAGGTTCTGTTGGTTTTGCTGTTTTTTGTTCTTTCTGTGTAGCAATTTTAGTTAACTTATATATGTAAATTTGTTAAAGAGAGTACATTTAGCAATGGCAAAGTGAGTGGAACCCTGCTGAAGTTGTGATTTTACTGGCTTTTGCCGTTTCTTTGTTTTTTACCTTTTTTTGGTAATTTCATAATTATTCAATACCGAACACTTGCTGGGTTCTGTCCAAAAGACAATATCTCATTGGTCTGTCCCTCAGGGCTTAGGGTTTAGAAGACAAACAACTTCTTGGCAAAAAGAAAGGAAGAAATTGCAGCAAAAGACAGACCATGCTTTCTCCTCAAAACAGTGATTTTTAGTCTTTTTTATTGTGCTTTTAGTAGTACATGGTATCATGATGGGATGCAGGTGAAAAAGGTTGATTTCAAATGGTGAACTGATTTGGGGAATGACTAACCAATTAGGAAGGAATTACCAATGAACAACCTACATATTCCCTGACACAGTTCTTCATGGAGGAGAAAAATTGATTGTAAACCACTGTGGCTTAGTGAGTTTGCCTGTGTTATATCTGTTACACAGCATGCTGTGCTCTGCTCTCCCTTCAGGGCCAGTACAGCAAGATCACGTTCCAGACTCCGTTCTACGTTGGCGGCGCTCCCAGCGTCTACTGGCTGGTCCGGGCCACCGGCACCAACCGCGGCCTCCAGGGCTGCGTCCAGTCACTGAGCATCAACGGGAAGATAATTGACATGAGACCCTGGCCATTAGGGAAAGCTCTCAGTGGTGCTGACGTTGGTGAGTGTCTTGGTGTGGGGTCTTTAATCAGTGACTAACATGGGGTTACTTTTTATCCTGTTGGGACAAATTGAGTGATGGTCCAGGTTTGAGAGGGGGAAGGCGCGGTCTCTATTTTTGGCCTGGTTTTCCTCTGTTCCTTTGCGCATTGCTCTTGCTGAGTCTGTAGTAGAACAGTTCATCACACTGCACAAGCAAGCCCTTTGTGGACACGCTGTGCACAGTAAATAGCAAACCCATTTTCATGAGTGAACAGTAAGATCTGTGTTGCAGATGTCATTACAACTGTGCCGGTATTTCTGCCAGCAGCTCTCAGGGCACCTCTTCATGCCCCTGGCTGACACAGTCATGTCATCAGAAATCAATAGTTTGTATGCTGAGCTTGTGTTTGAAACAATACGGACTCAACAAAATGTGTTTTGCCTAAAGACATCATTGCACTCATCCAAAGCAATACATGGATCTCTCAGGCCCACAGCAGCCCTGTGGGTGTTACAGAGGGCTTTCTGTGTTAAACCCAGCCACTGCTGAAGCATATAGGCTTTCCTGTATACCATCCTTTGTTTTTCTACCCAGAGCCATGATATGATTTAAAAATAGCTTGGAATAAATACTTACAGCAGCTTTATGAAGTGTTATTATAAAATTATTTTCCCTTCATAGAGTAAAAGATGGAGAAGTAGGGAAGTTAATTAACTACTCCTGTCTTATTTATTCATCTATTTCATCCTTTTAATGGGCACTTGAAAAAAAGGCAGGGCAACAAAATCCTTGCTTTAATGATCTCCCAGTCTGAACAGTATAAGGGTAAACCCAAGACACAAGGCAAATGCTAACAGTGAGAAATAGATTCCCTACCACTGAACTCTCCCTGCCAAGCTTCAGCCACAAAGTCATCTTTCTTCTCTTCTGTAGCTGTGCCTTTGACATCCCAAGAAGGCAATGATTTATTAGAAACTTCATAACAATTGCTCTGTATTCTCTAGATAACATGACCAAACTTCTGTGCAGTATAGGAGTAGACAGACTGGCCGAAGAAGCAGTTGCTGAAAAGAGTGAGATTTTGGAAGTGTAATTTCACGATAGACTGAGAATCTATGGAATTTAGACAGATGAAAACCCTGCTGAACTTCTATAGCCCTAATCTCTATTGCCTTTTGGGATGCAGCTAGCTTCATTCCCATCCCTGAATGCTCCACATACTACTGCATTAACAGTCAACATCAATGAAAATAAATGCTGTGCTCTGCCATGTGTGACTTGAAACTGTCTGATAAAGCCTTGCTGTCCTTGTGTGACTGCACACATTTATATGAAACTGTATCAGAAGAGACTTGTAAACAATAGGTCATGTAAGTATAACTTAAAATAAAAAAAATGCAAGTAAACTCTGCTAGGGTTTAGGAATTACTTTTGCCAGTCAGTCACTTGGAGATTTTTTTCTGTTGGCACAGTATATAAATCAAGACCTGGTCTTGAAACTGTTCTTGCAATCAGAGTGCTGTGTTTAAATAAAAAAAAGGGCATATCCCCTTCTTGCAATAGTTTTTCAAGACTTCTCTTAATCATCTGAGATCGCAAAACTGTTGCCATGTTTATTGCCAGAGCTGCCTCATGAAACCTTTGTCATCTCAGAGTTGATACTTCAATGTCCCTCAAAATAAATGTGTAATTCTTAGTTTGCTGTAAAACACCAAGCCCCTCCAAATGTTTTGCTTACCGTTGTACACCACAACTTGGTCATAATGTGTACAATCAGTTTGTTACTATTGACAAGGAGAGAGTTATTTGATCAGAAACTAAAAGAGAAAATAAATTCACCGAGAACTTCAATCAGATATACATTTGACAGTTGCATAGTCTGACTTTATGGATTTCAGTTTTAAGAAGCAAATGAGAATTTATTTGTTCTACAACAATTTCAGCTAAAATCCAGCAAGAAGAAATAGCCTTTTTGTTATTTAAGTTGATGTGCCAGCGTGGTAGAGATGCTTCTTAAAAAGCCCATATGTTGATGATATGGATCCCTTTTAGTGTGGACAAGAGGGTCGACAACCTCATTTTACCTAATAAGATTAGGTGATGATGATTAACACCTCTCATGCTCAGCATGGCATGAATTTACAGTGAGCAAAGAAGCACTTAAGATAATTGAAATTAAACAAGGCTTGGTGTGTGTAAACAATTCAGAGAAATTTGTATCTTATGAGAAAATAGGAAGAAGAGCAGACAATAAGTAATCCAAGGAATGACTGAAAGTTACCATCTATCATAGTTTGCTTGTAAGCTCTACTTTTTGCTATTTATGAGGTCCCTTGCTGGTCTGATTTAAAAAAATTTCTAATAATCAAGTTCCCTTGTCTAAATTGCACGTTTGACAAATTGGACAAGAATCCAGGCAGAAGAGCAAATTGTGTTGGTTAGTAGCAGCGATCAACAGCCAAATAAATCTTCTTTGACAAACTTCTCCAATAAATTGATGTTCTGACTCCTGTGTTTAGGTGAGTGTAGCAGTGGTATCTGTGATGAGGCAGCCTGCATCAACAGTGGCACCTGTACTGCAAGCAAAGCAGACTCTTACATTTGCCTTTGTCCTCTTGGATTTAAAGGTCATCATTGCGAGGAAGGTGAGTGGATACTGGGATGCCTCTGTTTCTTCGTGTGTGTTATTTAGTGTTGGATGTGTTTTACACTTAGAGACACCTGAGGAGGTCTCATACTGTTACACTGACAGAAGAAAATACTTGTTACTTCGTCTTTAAAGTCACATACTGAAACCCTTCCCTTACTGCTTTGGAGCTACATCCAGCTTCTACATAATCTGTGATTCTCAAACCTCTTTGCTTATTTAAACTAACTGTATTTAAGCATCTTGAAATTCCTATTCCGAAGGTAAAATAATGTACCACTCCACAGCTGCACATTACTTCTAAAAAAATACTCACCTTTCTCCTAAAACTAGTGTCAGTTGTATGTTTTGAAATGTAAAGTACATAATGTCAATTGCCTGCTATTATCAGAGATACAAGTAGTAAAATACATGTGGCATTATTTTGTATGCTGTAGAAATTTTCATGCCACCACCCACTGTGTGCATGCTTACTACTTTGAAAGGCACTCTTATGAAGCACTAAAGAAAAGGTACAAAATGCTTTACAGTACAAATATATCCCTGGAAAAGGAAGGGATTAACTAGTATTGGGTAGGATTAGGAAATATTTTTAATTTAGATGAAAAAAAAATCAGGTTGTTTTGCTAATCATTAGCTTAAATACTTAACACAAGGAACAGACACTGGTTAGTAGGAGTCAATCCTTTGTGTTTGAGCCTCAAGTGACCTGCTTGTGATTTCTGGATTTCCAGCACTCACCTTGACCATACCTCAGTTCAACGAATCCTTAAGATCATTTGCTAGCACACCCTGGCCCTTGGAACCACAGAATTACCTTTCCTTCATGGAGTTTGAGCTGACATTTCGTCCAGATTTAGAGACTGGTGTCCTTTTGTACAGCTATGACACAGACAGCAAGGACTTCCTCTCCATTACCATGGTGGCTGGCTACGTGGAGTTCAGGTTCGACTGCGGCTCAGGAACAGCTGTTATCAGGTAAATGGTGCTGCTTGTGCTTCCTTCCCAACACTGCCACAGTGCTGATCCAGGAGAGGAGTGGACTGGAAAGAGTCACAGCCTGTGATGAGTCCCTTGGTCTCTTGTGCCTGCTTCTTAGGAAGCACAGAAGCACTAAAATTTTGGTCAAGGGGACAGAATTTTCTTCCTACAACGTCCATACTAAAGTGTGTTTCAAAGCTTTGTGCTTTGTCTTACTGCAGGTGTTACATTTGTGTCTGTATTGTATCGCAGGAATTCCCTTCTTGCCCCCTGACACTGCACTATAGCTAGTGAGGGGACTAGAAATATTTTATGCATATACTTTCTAGCCACAGGATTTCACAATATTGGCACTTATGTGAGCATCCTCCTTTCTGGTTTCCAGTTCCAAGCAGGGGTGCCAGGCTGGAGGTGGCAAAAGAAGATACATCTCCAGATCCCTCCACTTCCTCATGGTGCTGTTTTTTGAGGGATCTGAGGCTAGTATCCAATTTATACAACATAAGCTGTCTAAAACATAAATACATAGTTTAACCTGGTCACCAAGGTTCCCAGACAGACCTTCTGCAAGTGACTCATTGCATCCTAAAACTAAAGTCTAGGAGGGTAGAAGCAATGAAATGCCTCCAAAACACTGCTGACTCTCCCTGTGTAACACAGTGCCCACTCACTGGGCAGCTGTTCCTGGGCTTTCTGAAAAGGCACTGGGCTGAACAGAGGCACTCAGTATCTTGGATATGGCCCAAGAGGCTGCCAGTTTGACCAGGCTGACCTGGTATTTAGAAATTATCTATATAAAGCTTGTGCAAAATGTGTACACTGTCTGCAAGTCTTGCATACTAAAGATTCCTGTGGATGGGCATCAGGAATTTTTACTATACTGTGATTAGGGAAAATGTACTGATTTTACAATGAATGAGGACTGAAGCAAACAAACTCATTCAGTTTTGCAGACAAAATTAGATATGAAATGTAAAGGGAGCAAATGCAAAATAATGCACAAGCCTAACAATGCACAGCTGTGGAAAAACAGTGCTGTCAGACAGAGAAAGATCCTGGAGTCGTCATGGATAGCTCTGTGGAAGCAACAGCAAACTGCTTAGAGACAAAACCAGAAACCTAAGTACAGTGCAGAGAATTATTAGGAATGGAATAATGAAGAATGTCTCTGCTGAAGCCCACAAGGCACCCTCTCTTGAAAATTTGCTGCTATTCTGGTCACATCACTTCAAAAGAAATTAGCAAAATTAAAAAGGAAGAGTAGTTTTGACATCCAGGAGAGGGAATGAAACATATTCCATGAAGCTTTTCCACAGCAGGGTCTTGCAGCCTGGAAAAGAAAGAGTTTGGTGTAAGTATGATAGAGGCTTTTAAATAATGAATGGCATGGAGATTAATGAGTATTCTGTATTTTTTCAATATGCAAACAAAATAAGGAACCAAAGAAAATAAGACTTTTTTCTTTGGGTTTGGGGTTTGTTTGGTTTTTTTTTCAGAGGAGTACATAAATAAGTTGTGGAAACTAATCGTCACAGCAATTTACAGATGCCAAAACTATAAATAGGTTAAAAAAAATGAATAAATTTGAAGAAAGCTCCATTGAGGGAGATCAAACGCAGTGGTACGGATGCAGCCTCTGACTCAGGAAATTGCTAAATGACAAGTTGCCAGAAGCTGAGAGGATATATCAAGGGAAGAATCACTTCATACTTGCCCTATTCTATTCTCTTGCTGAAAATGGCAGAAACAGCTAATTTTGGAGACCTTTTCTCTCACTCAGAATAGCCCTTCTTTCAACAGCCTTCAATCTTTACTGATTGCAGCCTTCTAATTCCTGTTACTGGCGGCCATAAAATATTAAAGTAGAATTTTTTCCTTCCAAGAATATTGTAGCACTTCAAAACACCTTGTACTAAAGTTTAACTGATATATAGGGTTATAAAATGTAGAGAGAGCCACAAGCATACGCCTGGGAATAGAAACTGCCCCTTTCTGTTGGAAAGCAGAAGAGCAACCTGGATGCCAGCTACTGCCTGAGCTACATGCACTGGAGGAGAAGAGTGTGGTGAGATAGCTGAGTAACAGGTGAAACTCAGGAGACCATCAGGATTCATTGAAAGTTGTTAGGCTGTCCTGTTAGCTCTTTTTCTAGATAAAACATGCAACTTGCACCCTGTCATCAGGTCTGTCAGTGATTAAATAAGACAAATAGATTCCCTCTTTTTCATGCCTACCTGGTCAATGTCCACTTAAAATTCTGTGTTAATCATACTACCCCTTTCTCTTTAACAGAGGTATTGCTCTGGTCATCTTGATACCTCTGCCATAGGACCACCAGGCTGGTAGATAATGTAATATAATCAGAACACAGCCATAATAACTTTATAATTAGGATGAGGCAAGCTTATTTGTGTATATCAGCAGCAGCAGTAGGAGAGCTGATGCTGGTGAAGGTTGTGATTTCCTGATGTATCCCAGGATGGAAGCAGCACAGTGTGCCCTGGGGGCTCCACTGATGGAAGGGATGCTGAGTGGGTGGCCAGATGCAGAACCTGAGCCCTGAAATGTCTCAGAGGAGAAGCTGTTGGGATTTCCCTTGGCCAAGCATTCACAGGATCAAGATCTTAATGCTCTGGTATATTTTTAAGCTTTGGTTTACATGGGAAAAAGTAACCCCACAGCACATGAAGAGCCAGGAGAGTTCAAACGCTAGAAGAAAGTGTTACCAAGCTCATGCTGGTTTCAAAAAGCCCATGATTCCAAGAAAGAGCTTGCAGCTCTAAAGTGATGACTCTACAAGGCTTAATCATCCCTGATTATAATTAAATCTAGCAAAGCAGGAGGGTTAGCATGATGATGACTTAAGCAGCAGAGGAGACAATGTTTATATTGCCACTTACTATGTAGCCAAACCTATCTGGTTCCTTTATATGTATAGGTTGACTTCTTCAAGGTGGTAAGATTTCCTTAGCTATTGATTTACCCAAGATAGTTAAACCCTAAATGGTACTACATAAGAAGGAGGACAAGGAATTGCTTGATAATATTTTTAATGGAGGTTTTATGAACCAAGTGTAATTCGGAAGTGTCAAATAGTATTGCCAGAATCATCAAAATAGATGAAAATGAGCTTTAAGAAAATTTGAAGGATTGAAAAAAACATGGCAGAAAGGTTTCAAAACTGATGTTGATTGTTCAGAAAAAAAAAAAAAGAAAATATTATTCTTGCATTTTCAAAATTATGTAAGTTTTTAAATCGGCATTTGAATCACTATTGAATCCCCATTTCAGATTACAATTTTTATTTCCATTTTTTTTCATTTCAAGATGTGGAGTTTTTTTTTTTTAATGTAACTATTCTGAAAATACAAAACATTATTTCATCCCCAGAAATTATGTATTTTTTCACTGAAGCTAGGAAGTCTTAGGGGTCCTGTATAACACAGTTCTGATTTTTCCAGCTTGGCCAGTAAATCAAACACAAGTTTCCAGTCCTCCTGGAGGAAAGGCTGCTACATCTCATTTAGACATAAAATGCTTTAACCAGTGCAAGTAAAATGACATTTGAAAGCAAGATACAAAGATCTATAGAACTTGTGAAGGGGAATGTGGTTTTGCCCTTCATACAGACTGCTATTCATATTAGTTCTGTGCCAGTAAGATTGTAAGAACTGTTTAAAAATGCTTCCTTTGAGACTGGTGAATACTTTGCACAACTGGGCATTATTGTTCCTAGCCAAGATCTCATCACATCATTAGGATCATTTTTTAATTACTTCCCTTTTATGTATAGCATCCGGGCAGCACGTGTGTGTGTGTGTAGATGTCAATGTAACAGGATGCATAAATAGAGCTGATAAGCCAACACAAAGTAGTTCTGTTTTAAAGGAGGTTGAAGAATGTGGGGCTACACCAACCATTAAGTGGAAAGCTTTTAGTGAAATGAGGATATACAGCTGAGACAAAAACTCATTTTTATGTGTTATAAATGACTGAACAGAAAAACTAGCACAGAGGTAGCTAAAGTGTGTGCTGGTGATAGTGTTTCATTTATAAATAAAACTGGAGTGCTTGTTATTTGCTCTAGAAATATGGTCTTTGATGATGGGGCTCAGAATATCGTTACTTCCTTATAAGGGAAGAGTCAGAGTGGCTGATCTTTATTTTTTATTTAGAAAATCATCCCAGAGGACTTGACTTTTTAGCATTACAGAGTATCAGAAAGGCTCAGTGTTACATGGTTGAAAATTTTCTTGCCCTTGAAACAGGAGTGAAGAACCTGTCAGCCTGGGTCAGTGGCATGAGCTGCGAGTATCGCGCACAGCGAAGAATGGCATCCTGCAGGTGGACAAACAGAAGCCAGTGGAAGGGATGGCAGAGGTGAGCTTATGGCAGACTTGTCTTGAATGCAGTTGTTGGACTGTAAAGTGATTGCAGGGTAGACTGCACAGCCTGCCCTCAAACCTCTTACTAGCTTAAAGCAGTATACACATTGGGGCAACATTTTCTTAAGCCCAGAGTTGGGAATTTGTAAGGTCTTCCCTCTGAGGACAAGGATACCCATAAAGGCAGGGATCCCACTGGAATCCAACTGTACCTGCTCCTGCTACTGGACTCACATTTTTGTGTCTGGCTCATGTATCTTCCTGAGGTTCTTTTGTTGGTTCTTCTCGTGGCTAAGTCTGTTGAGCAACGTGTGCACTATGAGAGGTGTAATTTGGAGAGGTGTCATGCTGAAAAGTATGTGCCCAGTCTTTTTTTACCTCTTGCTGAATATTGTCCTAAAAAGGTAGGCCTGAAGAGAATTGTTTCTTTGTCTTCTTCTTGCTTAAATAGTTTGCAGGCCAGAGTAAGGGCTGGAACAATTAGACAGCTGATGACTTGCTTTTTGTTCTTCACTCACCAAGTGATCATAGTGAGTCAAATTTATAATAAACTGAAATTGTATTTGTACCAAGCAGGATGTTCACTCTAAGCACTTAAATGCCTGCACAGAGATACATTTTCTATCTTGGTAAAAGCTGAGATTAGACCTGCTTAGGAAATGTCTTTAACCCAGTGGAGAGTGCAGACACAAAACCAGACTCCAGATCCCACAGCAAAAAAATCCCATAGCAGAAAAATTCCATACCAGGCTTTTTGGCAAACTAAGAACTTTTATTAAAGCTTTGACTTTTCTTCAAAAATTGAAATAAATTGAAATTCCAGTTGTCTGTCAGGAAACAATTTGGGTGAGAAACATTTGACTGGAGCACTCAAGACTTCTTTAGATAGACGGGTTAAGGTGAACACTCCCATTTTTTTCTCTTAAGTGCTGCATTGCAGTGGTCCAAGAGGAGGGTGGCTGGGAACTGCCAACCATGAAAGCACAGAAGCTTCTGCAGGACTGGAGTTACACAGTTATTCTGTCTTTAGCTGTTAAATGTCTTTCAGTTAACTCCAGGACTCTGAATATTCCCATCAGGTATCCTGAGCAACTGCTTCTGGTAAATGATGCAATCTCAATGTTTCTTTCATTTAGCCCCATAACTTACAGTAGGTTATCTCTTAGATGTTGGAAATACTGAATGAATCTCTGTTGCATGAACTTTGCTCTGATTGTAGCTTTATGAACCTAATTCTGGTTATAGATTTACATCAGTGTACCTTAAGTCTTTGCAAATAAAGCTAGATGTGCAGTCAGAAAACACAATGAGTCAATTTCCTTTCTTTCTTCCTTCAGTATTGCAGTTTTTAAATATTTGAGATTTTTCAGGTACTTCTGGCAGGGATAGTGTAAAGTCAGTCAAGAGTGTCCTACAATGGCTGTCTTGATTGTACAAAGAAGAGGCATTGAAATAAGCTATAACATCTAATCACAACTATCACAACTCATATAGGCTAATCTGAAGATAGAAGCATGGTTCCAGCTACTCTAATAAAATGTTATTCTATGTTTCTTGCAGGGGGCTTTTACACAGATTAAATGCAGCTCTGAAATATTTATTGGTGGAGTCCCTAATTATGATGATGTCAAGAAGAACTCTGGGATCCTCAAACCCTTCAGTGGGAGCATCCAGAAGGTTTGTGCCCAGAGAAACACACTGTAGCATTTATTTCCATTGTATCCATGCATGCTTTTTGTGGAAACTTGCCGTTATTGGACTGGCAATATTGAAAATAATCAAGGATTTCACCTCAGGAGCCCACCATGAAGTGGTTAAATGATTATTTCACAGTGAAAAGTCCACCTAGTGCATTCTTACAGCACCATGGAGATGCACACTGTACTGGTTTCCCCTCTTACAATTTTATATGGGGCACATGAATGGAGGAGATGTTTTCCATTGTTAGCAGACGATAGGGATGATGTTCCCATGTGGTCAGCTGAGCATGAGTGCAGTTTGTATAAGGCCTAGTAAATAATCAAATGAAAGTGCAAACAAAACTAACATTTTTCTTTCTAAACATGCTCAAAATAACTTGGATAAAGTTGGAAGATTGGTCCTGAATCGTCACAGATTTAGAAGAGTGAATTGCATCAAATTAATGCAAAGAAATAACAAATAAAACCAAATTTTTAATAGTAGTTTTTGTTAAAAAAAATTTAAAGCTCTATAGTTAAAAATTGCTCCAGAACAGAAAAGTAATTGTGGTTCAGTGTAAGTGGTTCCATCACTCGGTCTGAAGCTTTTTTCTGTCTTTGTCAGCTGTCCTGCAGAAAGCATAAAAAACCAGCAGGAAAACTGGGGAAGTGAGTAAAGTGATGGGAACAGGTCAGACACGTGAACATCATCGGGAAGGTAGACTTGACTAAACACAATGTATTTTGGGATAGAAGATAGAGAACCTAGGAGCAATTAACACAGGTTACAATTAGAAGGTGAGGGGTTGTACAATAGAGTAAAGGCACTGATAAGGATTGGGAAATGCAGAGTGTGAGCCCTTATCTCTGTGATATAAGGTGGATTTGTATTCCCAGAGGCATGAATGGGATGTCAAGGAAAAGCACTGCCTGCCTTTTGGGCACTGGGAACATTTGCTTTCCTTCTTTACACGTAGTAGGATTTTGGAGAACTATACAGAAATAGAGCTGCACACATCACCAAGTACTGGAAAATATGCAATGTATAGAAAGACCTAAGATCACAGTATGTTTAGTTTAGCTAGATAAGGCTGAGAAGTGACTTTACTGTGGTCTTCTAATTACTAGATGAGGATGAGATTTCTTTGGATATGTGGTGCTGGAATTATGCAGAAAAAGACATGATGAGAAACAAGGGCTGGAAACTGAATATAAGTTTAAAACAAAAGACAGGTTTTTATGAGTGGAGGCTTGTTAACCTCTGGAACAAAATCTAGAAAGAAGCTGAAAACATAATGGAGTCTTCCCTGGTCCATTACATGTCAGGACTGGATGTTTTTTCTGCTGTTAGAATTGTGTAGTGCTTGATGTAACCTCTTCTCTGGGTTGGATCCCCTAAGGTGCATTGTCTGAGTTATGCAGGAGCCAGAGCAACTATTACCTTTCTCAGTTCTGGCCTTAAAAATCTCCTGTTTGTTAAGATGTGCTTATTTTGATGTAGCTGAGATCAGATGCTGTGCCTGCATGCAATCTCTCTTGCTGAGATGTCAGCTGAGATTATACAAATGTTGGTTTATTTTGGAGAACATATGCTGCTGACATATTGGAAAAATCCCAGCATTTAGCAGTTCTCTTCCATTTATATACAAACAGTTTCATGAAGTCATTATCTATGTTTTTCATTCATCTTAACTCTAGCTTATTTCAGGCGAGATGAGATACTAGAAAGCAATAGAAAATGTGAAAAACAAGCTGTTCTGCTTAGCATTTATGTTGTCAACACTCATCTCCTGGAGGGGTTTCTGATCTCACAAATGCTTTTCTCCACCAGCACTCATTTAATTTTACCATCCCAGCTCACCAGTGTTCAGGCACAGGCCTGGTAAATTCCACTCAGCTTCACCCCTTACAGGGGCTGTCTAAGGCTGTTTCACAAGACACAAAAGAGATTAATCTCCAGTGGATCAAGTGGAGCAAAAGTATGAGTTGGACCTCTGCATCTGGAAAACACACAAGAATAGGGTTTGGGCCAAGTTTTGAGAGTTACATTTCTCTGAAGTCTTTCAGAGGAATCTTCTAACTAGCAGTAGGATACTCTGGATTTGGAAGTTTTAACACTGTGTTTTCACACTTTTTTTTTTTTTTT
>WBNO01019953.1:104249-124237 GCA_013400575.1 Peucedramus taeniatus
CCTTAGATTATCTTGAATGACCGGACAATTGATGTGAAACAGGATTTCAGTTTTGGAATTAACCTAGGAAATGCTGCCCACCCCTGTGTGACCTCACCATGTGCTAATGGAGGCACCTGCGTTCCCAAGAAGGACAGCTACGAATGTGACTGTCCCCTGGGCTTCGATGGGCAGCATTGCCAAAAAGGTAACAATGGCTGGATATCAACCCAGGGATCTGGAGTTGATCACAAAAATAAGGAAGATTTAGCACCTACAACTGCTGCTGTACACATGCCTTTAAATAGAAACCCTGGAGGACAGAGCTCCCCTTCATCTGTGCACTTTGCATGTATCTAGGGAAGAATTTGTTTTGTTATTTAGGAATGTGGTAACTGTTATCCCAGCACGGGCTAGGATCCATAGATAGCAACCTGGCATCTGTTTGCTTGTGGTGAACAACACTGAACACTAACACTTCGTACAAGTGTTGTGCAGAGCTGTGCAAAGGGGGAATTCCTGCCAGATTTCTCCAGCCAGCAGTTACGTTACATCCTGAAGCATGGGCATGGATCACCCTTGTAATTTTATCCTTCATACAGCTGACAGCAAACACTGTTCTCACACACAGAAAGGTCTGCTCCTGTTTTAGGCACTGACTACTCTGATGGAGATTTCACCATCTGCAGAGATCCTGCCTTGGTGGAGCAAAGGAGACCACCAAGGAGGAAAAATCCCCATGCACATTACCCTCTTTTCTTCAGAGCCACTGTAATAGTTCAAACCTTAGAATAAGGAAAGGGGTAAGATTGCAAGAAAAGCATTTAAAAACTGTGCTTTGGATTATTCCACTAGATGGAGTAGTTTCACTTCTGTCAAACTTGATCTTAAAAGATTCCTGAGGGGAGGTTTTGTAATGTAACAGTAAACTTGGTTCAAAAGAGCTGGCTGACATTATTGTCTTCACCCACTGCTTCATTTCTCACAGTCATAAACTTCAAAGTTAAATGTAGTGGTTTTGGTTATATTGTGATGAATATATTGGCCTTTTCTTCAAAACAGACAATATCATAGAACAAAAGCATTTATTAAAATGCAATGCAAAAAACCCCTTTGCTTACGTTGTTGTGGTCTAACTAAGAGCTGAAACAACGTCATTTACCCTGTTTTTTTTTGTAGGGAGGCAGGAGAATTGGGATTTTGACTTTCTAGGTATGTGCAGGGTGCTAAATTCCTTACTTCAAGAAGGTATCTGCAGCAGTACTGACACATCTCCAAGGGCAGTCATTCAGGGCAGTACTTTGAAGCCTGGGTGTGTGGCTGCCTGCCCCTTTGGTGTGCACTGCTGGGGCTGCAGCTCCTCACCTCTGCTCAGCTCCCAGCCTGTGCTGAGCCCAGGAAGCAGTGTCTGAGCTCATGGTGCCAGCACTGGTGCCACTTGACTGGCATGTCCTCCCTGTTGTCACCTCAGTGGGTGTCCAGGCTTTCAGAGACAGTCTGAAGCACCATTTGCCTATGACTTAGCCTGATCCTGAGTGCTGCTTCCTATGTGAATACAATCTTTATTCATTTTTAAGGCTATCCAAAAGCATGAGCCACCTGGTTTCTGTTCCTGATACCTGTGGCTCCTATTCAGGTGCAGCTCAACCTCCCTGCACTTGTGCAGCCTCACCTGCCACCAAAAATTGAAGGGTTTTCTGATAGATGTGCAGAGACCATGGAGTTGCTCCTGAACCTCAATCCATGACAGCCTTGATGAGAACCACCTGAAAGAGATTCCTCAAAATAATCCTTACCTGTATCTCTGTTGGGGTATAGATGTTGTTAAGGTGAGATGCACGTCTGTGTCCACTTCTGTTTCACAGCAGGGTTTTGGTTAGTGCACTCAGAAGGTATTTGAGGTGAAGATGCTGTCTCCATCCTTCTTGATGGTAGGCTGCTGTAAAAAAACCTAAAAAGCAAAGTGCTTTTGAAGGAGTGCATCTCATTCTTCAAAATTACAAAACACCGCTTAAAAACTGAAGTAATGTTGGCATGAGGTATATGAGATATTGATTCAAATTGTAATGGATCATTAGCTGAAGATTCAATAGAGTTTTTGCTGACATTGATAGGTTTTATATCTTCTGTCCAAGCTTGGGGAGTGCTAAAGGTATTTTTATACTTTAACTGTAAGATGGAATAGAACAGCAAAAACTGTTGTTTTCCCTTGGCTAGAGCTGATCCCTGGGTAAAACCTGGTGAGTCACTGAGATTGGAGAAACAGGACTAGCAGAAGGATTTGCTGCTGGTCCCACCTGTCTGTTCCTTTGTGTGTTTTGAGCAGACATATAGATACTTGGAACAAACCAGTAATGAAAACAGTACTACTCTACAGGTGATTGTAGTCACTTGTGCAAATGGTAGGTGGGAGATTACACATTTGCAGAAAAGTGGGCATGAAATTAGACTAAAAGAGATTTTTATGCTTTAGAATAATAAACCCAGAATCTTCTTGTTTTGTTTTGTGCTGACTCACTGCAGAGTGTGGAAGTTACTGCCTAAACAGTAAGTACTTCAAATTATGTGAAAACTGCTCTGTCATTGTGTGTTTGTCTGGATGCTGGGTTTCCATTAAGCCTGGCAAGTTTCTGTCATTAAGCCAAAATATTTTCTAAGATTATATAGTACTTCCTTAAACATCGTGTTATTGATATTTCAAACTGCATCCAAAACATTTGCCAAACTCAGAACAGTGGCTGTAGAGCTGGTCCCTGTATTTGCAGAGCAGAGGGGCCAGGCAGCTGGCTGATGGTTTTGTGGTGTGACTTCAGGCTGCCCTGCAGTCCAGAGCTCACTTCTGCTCTTGGCATGAGAGCTTTGGTGCTTGTCTGCTGAATCGTGGTGAGCAGAGAATGAAAGTGTTTAGTCCAAGATCTCTTTATTGGCCCTGCTCCCTTCCAGCTGCAAAGATCCTGGCTGCATCAAGGGTACTGCTGAAATTTGCTCAGATTCAGTGAAACAAATTAAGAGAAAGCAGAGGTAAATGCCCATTAAGCTCTCTAGAGGAAATCAGAGTACTCTGGCACAGGCAAAGGTTGCTGCTTGACATGGGCACCTTCCTCTGCTGAAGGCAAGAGCAGTGGGGCTCCAGTGCAGGATGTGATGGGGGAGCAAGGGCTCCTTTCATGCCCTGCTGCCATCAGAGGCTGTCCAGTGCAGGGAGTGTCAGACCTGGCGAGGAATGTTTGGCCAGTGTAACACAACTTTTGCAATCTTCCAACGACGTTGGCAGACTGCAGGCTGGACATGGCCCGTGGTGGTTTCTTTAGACACATTAGGCAGCTTTCCTGATTTCACTGTGGATGAAAACAGTCATTCATCACTATCTAAAATTCTCAGTCTTGGCACCTAGAGCTAAATTTCATATTGCTGTTGCTGGCTGCCAAACTACACCAATTGTTGCATATCTGTGTCACAGTGAGCTCTAAAAGCCCAGCCAGACCCTGTGTTGCATAAAGGAAACAAGCATCCTTGCTCTGGAAAGCTTGAAATTTATATAGATGGGATTAGCTGTGGGTTGAAGGGATTATTCCTCAGTAAGAAAATAGGATGAAGGCATCTGTTATAAGTAATTTATACAACTGGCTTATATTAATGCAGCAGTCAATTATGATCAATAACCAGCTGTAGGATGTTCACTCGACAAAAAAATCTGTTTGGGTCAGTGCTCATAGCCTGGCGAAGGGATGTTCCGTGGTTTATGTCACAGAGCTGAGTTATTTTGCCAAAGTCTTCTCTCTGGGCAGCAGTGCATCAGCTCCACTTCTGGCTGCAATGTTTGTCACTGTCCCAGCCATACACCTTAGGGGTACCTGGGGCTGTCCCTAGAGAAATGCTGTATGGGGGACACAGAAAATGACCCCCACAGCTGCACTGCAGTGTTGAATACACCAAAGACCTCCACAGCCTCTGCCATGCAGCCTTTAGCATAATCCCAGCTGTTTTCAGTGGACTAAAGGGATCTGGGACTCTGGACTCTGTAACTCTCTGTCCCCTGGAGATAGCCTGCACCCCACACTGCACCCCAGGGGTGAGCTCTGAGCAGGCAGCAGCTGCTCAGTGCAGTCACTTACACTGAAAGAGAGCACAGGGAGCTCACAGGTTGTGTGTGCTGCCTCTCAGCCTCCCTTCGCAGGGTGAGAGATCCCTAATGTGCTCTGCATATGGTGCTCTGTTAGCAGCTGGGGGAGACTTTCCTAGTCTATAAACAAAGGTGGTTAATGCATAAGCTTTGGCAGGAGGGAGCGTTGAGCCACATAGAGAATCAAGGAATGTGGAAATGGGGTTAAAGAGAAAATTTGCAATGTTTTCCCAATGCTTCATAATTTTCTGCACTAACATTTGTGGTGGAGCAATACGTTAGGTTCCTGACATGGAGTCTGTAAGCAGAGGGACTGTCAGCCAGTTAAACTCCCTTAACTACTGCCCTACATTTAGGTAAAATCTGGCAGAGCCTTTTTGCAAAGAAGTGTGGGTTCAGCTCAGTTCTGTGCCGATGGTAGGTACCTGCCACTGCAGGAGTAACTCAATAAAAGAGTCTTGTCTCTTTTTTTCCTTCCATTTCCAAGTCAGCTGACACTCTTCTTCATTTTTTTGTATTTGCTTCTCAGCCATTACAGAAGCAATTGAAATCCCACAATTTATTGGTCGCAGTTACCTCACATATGATAATCCAGATATCCTGAAAAGGTAACGTATCTCCTGTGGACCTAAGTATTCTGTTTCTTAAATGCTATAATGTTAGGAGCCCTATGTGGGAAAGTGTAGTATATGTACATGTTTTAAGCTTTATTTATAATATTTCTAACTGTGTGTCTGCCATATTTTTCAATTTCAGGGAAAAACACATTTTAAATGCCTATCCTTGTGGCTTAGTTTGTTATACTTGAGCATCTTGCAGCCTGTCAAGAAATAGCACACCTATGTCTGGCATTTCCCTGGTTTTTCCCTGAGGGCAAAGAACAGACATACAGAGCTTGTGTCTCAAAAGAGACTAAGGACCTTAACTCCTTTTTAACTCCTGCTTTAGCCTAACATTTAGATCCTCAAAGATATTTTTTGACTGCTCTGTATCCTAGAACATCCCCACATTCCAGCTAATGTTGGCTTGTTTCAACAAATTCCTCCATCTACCTTTATTTCAGCCACTGAGTAGAGAAGGGTTCACCAGCATCCTCATCTGCCATTTGGTACCTCTCACCTACTGGAACTTTCTGATTTGCCCAACTTACTCTTCTCCCACTGGCTTCTGAGAGCATCACATCTCCTGGGCATTCTTAAAATCTGCTTTTTGGTCTGGATTTCATACTAGGCTAGAGGAGAAAAAGGATTTTCTCTTATTTGTGTGGAATAACCTAGTAGCTATTGAGTTTGGGATTCTGGAGAGATGAGTTAAATTCCCCTACTCTGAAATGATGGAAATGGGGATGTGAACCAGGATCCTTCGCAGATCAACATGGAAATGAGTTGCAGGACAGTAACCCACCAGACCAGCAGAGATGAAATACTGCATCATCTCTAAGGCTTTTTTGAAAGAAGACTGGCACAATTTAGTATTTTATTATTATTTCCTTCTTCTACATGAAACAGGGTATCAGGAACAAGAACGAACGTGTTCATGAGGTTTAAAACCACAATGAAGGAAGGCCTTTTGATGTGGAGGGGAAACAGTCCCATGCGACCTAACAGTGATTTCATCTCTCTAGGCCTTCAGGAGGGAGCGTTGATATTCAGGTAAATTTTCTCTCCCTTGTTTTTGTAACACACAGGGCTCAAAGGAGTTGCTACAACACGTACAGTGCACTTGTCCCTTGGCACAGTGTGAGACACTCTTGTCCTCAAAGTTTTGTTCAATGATGGGTCCCATTTGCTGTCTGGGAGAGGATGTAAGTTGAAGAGGTAAAGTGCTGCAAGATTTGCATCACTCCTCCTTCCCAGTTTTTCAAACATCAGGGCTTTATTGTCATTTTCTGAAAGATTTCTTATGAGGGGATGAATACTGTTGGTAAGCCCCCCACATGCCTACTAAATTTGTCTCAGGCAGAGTAGGGTAGGGCTGTCAGGGGTCAAGGACAAACTTTGGTGGTTCCAGTGCTCACTCTGGGCTCAGACAGTGTACACAGGAGCAGGGCTTTCACCACCTCAAACCCCCAGATATGCTGCCCTGTGACACACACACACAGAGCTGTCCCCACACCTTGTTTCTGCCACCATCCGCAGAATCACTTAATTAAGCAGTAACATTGCTGTCAAAATGGTGAAATTGGGAAGTATTGGGAAATGCTGGGGTCTTGCTTCAGCATCTCTTTCCCCCTTGCAGACACTCAGGCAGACCCTGTGCAAGTTTTTGCATGGCGCTTCTTCGGGACTCCTGCATTTTGAAAGCCTTGTATTTCCTCATGGTGTTCCATTAGGTTTTGTAGGGCAAATACTGAAACAGCAAACCACAGATGCCATCACTGTCGTGGATTGTCGTGAGACACTATGGATCATGTGGCAGAGAGTTTATTATTTAAGCTATTTTTTTAACTTTACTTAATTGGCCTTTCTTTACTACCATGAATGTATAGGTAAGTTGCACATTTCTATTTAAATCATTTTTTTTTTAAAACGTGATTTAACAGTGGCTAACTTGGCAAAAACTCTTGGTTTCCTCATTGATTTATAAACAAGGAACTGACTCTGCAGAAGTGGTGCATTGTTTGAATGTCTTTGGGAGGGACTGTCTTTCTAAGATGTATGGTAGTAAGTGGCCACTCTATTCTGTTTCCAAAACACAGTGCAATTTTTATTAGGTTGCTGCTCTTCCCCAGAGATGAATATAGTCAAAGGCTTTAGACCAAACCAGCTGAATTTTGCTGAAATATTTGTACCTTCCACATTCATTTAGGAAGGTGGAAAATTAAACTGCCAAAATAAAACATAAGCAATATGTTTTATATTGGCATATAAAACATAAGCAATAACTGCTCATAAGCGATAACTGCTTACTGAAGGGGAGCATCAAGATGGTGAAAGGACAAATACACAAAAAAACTCATTCTGAAAGGTTGATCCTCATGCTGTATTTTCACCTTTTGAGAGGTAAAGTCAAGAGACTATCAAGGCTTCGTGAATTTGTCTGAAGAATTTTCCTGCAGCCCGAGTTTATGTGTCTGTGTTCTGATTCAGTTTGAAATGCAAAACACTCTTTTACTTTCCCGTTTCTATGGCCTTATTCCCTCTGCAGTGTACTTGCTGCTATAAATTCTTTCTGTTGCTCCCTGCTTCTGTCAAAGGTTATTTCACTGTTGTAGGGGGATAGCTGTTGTAGAGGGATTCATAAGGGATATAAATCTCATTTCTTTTATGGTCTAACATTTTGATGCAATCCTGAACACTCAAATCCTCTTGTTTTTGACCTTGACTGGTATCTGCATCCTGGCTAGTAGGAGGTGCTTGCCTGAGACTCACTTAAACCCCTGGAGAGGAAACAAATTTAGGGTAACCAGTTTGTGCTGGGCAGCTCACAGTTTAATGTGCTGTTGTTGAGAACCTCACCCTGGCCATGAGTTCATTCCATGTTCAGTCTTTTTTGGAGAGAGGTGATGTTGGCTTTAATCCCTCCTGCTCCATACAGGCTGAGGTCCAGCAGCAGCCAGTTCATCCAGAGCACTCAATAGCTCACTGTGGTGTAGCAGCTACTTCTCTTTTGTTAGGTTGGCCCAAGCTTCAGGAACCCAGAAATTATGATGCCTGAAGTGTAAACATGATGGGGACATTGTATCTGCTGAGTTATTTTAGTAGAAGCAAGCACAAAGAAATAATTGGAGTGGCAGCTGTAGCAGCTGCATTTATTAGACTTCATCTTTTCTAACATCACAGGTCTCAACCTTCCCTATATTTCAGATGATTTCTAGATCTATTATAGGTTGCATGCTTATTTGCTCTTATAAAAATTTACTTATTAACCATATTTGCAAATTTCCACTGTTGTCTCCCATTAGGCCAAAGGTCTGTAATCACTGACCTTCACAATCCCCTGCTTTGGGGGAGAATGGCCATGCAGAGGTACTGTTCTTGCTCCCATGGGAAGGTACCCACCGGACTCAGGGAGTTTTGCCTGCTTGTCTATGAGACTGACTTTGCAAAAGAAGAGCACTGCTGCTGGGACTCCAAAGGGGACTCCATGATTGCCCCAAAATCCGAGCCAAAAGGGAGTAAAGATGCCTGAGCAGCTTGGCAGGCAACCGATCCTTTCAAGGAAGGCAGTAACACGTTAATTTTTTTTATTGTAGCTACAATTTGGGCAGTGGCATTGCTTCCATCACGGTGAACGGCTCTTTCAGCGACGGCCGGTGGCACAGAGTCAAAGCTGTTCGGTGAGTGGGCAGGCTTCCTCTGGGAGGCACTTGGGAGCCACCCTGCCATTAAAGATGCTGGTTTGCATGTCTGGGTGCTGGTGGGGTGTGAATCACTGCGGCTCCGCACTCACACGTTGCTTAGGAGTGGAACTGTTAGCAGCTTGGCTCTTTCAGGATGATGTACACAAAGACTGCTGTATTTGAGGTGACAGTGCCAGCTCGGCACAGCTCGAGGCAGGCTGCCAGAGTCATGCAGGGCTATTCTGGGGCTGTGACAGACATTCTATTAAATCCTTACCATTTCGGTTCAGAGTATTTTTCTTTAATGTCTGCATTTTAAAATTCCCTGGTGAGCATTTTGCGGGTTGGCACAAGCATTGGAGCACAGACAGTGTAAACCTAGGTTTTCTATTTGGAGGAGGTGCAGACATCTTTCAGTGTATATATAACTCATATTTATAACTCATTACCTCATGGGAGGCAGCTGTGTCCAGCAGGGAAAGCATACATCCCTCTCTTCTTGAGAGGTTGATTCCCTGGAAATCAGAGTCTGACATTTAGCACAACTTGTTACCAAATTCAGTGAGAATAGGATCCATCAAGTAGCTTTTCTGTCAATACTGTTATTGAGCATATGTAAAATGGCTCTAGTGAGAAACAAAACTGCCTAAAATAAGTTTTTACCACAGCTTACCCGTTTTTTCCCTGCTACTGAAGTGTCTGCTGTTAACTTTTAACATTACATTTGGTTTTTAACAACTGGTCAGAATTTGCCCATCTGCCCTTTCCTCTACCTGTCCAGTTTGATTCTTTTCCAGCACCTTCTGCTCTGCAAATGTGTCCTGCACAATTTGCAGGTCTTTGACATCTGTTAAAAAAATCCTAAAACCTGAGAAGTCTGGATGGCCATAGTGACACTGTGTCTGTGGGGCTTCCCAGTTCCAAGCCTTCACCATGAACCCAGCTAAGCGCTGAGCTGGTCTGGTCTCCTGGCGAGTGGAAAATGGCACTGCTCCTCTTCCTGTCTGATTGTAGGCTGGATGAACAAGAGTGGTTTGCTTTTTGTTTCAGGGATGGACAGTCTGGCAAAGTGACCGTGGATGATTACGGTGCCAGGACCGGTAAATCCCCTGGGAAGATGAGGCAGTTAAATATCAATGGAGATCTTTATGTAGGTGGGTGCTAATTATTCACATTCAGGACACAGATGCAAGGTCAGCTGCAAGGCAGGGCTTTCCAGCTGTGTCCAGCTCCTGCTGGAGGCGTCACACAGCAGCCTCTAGTCTGCCACAGCCTGGTTTTTGTGAGGAGGCCTCTCTGAGTGGGATGGGGGAATGGGTACAAGAAGGGACAAGCACTATAGTATGCCCAGTGGTGCTCCTGGTAGGTACATAGAGAAACAGCAAGAGGCAGCTAGAAATCCCACACCTGGGCACAAGCTTATTCAGCTCTTACTGATGCTACAATTTCTTACTGATGCTACAATTTCTGGAATAAATAATTAGTGTCCTAATTAATTACCTCCTGCTTTTCCCCCTGTATTTTCAAGTACTAAAATTCGTTATTTAAAACAACACAGAGCAACCTATAAATTGAAATTCCCTTCTGAGGTGCACTAGGAATGGCACTGCTGGTGTGCAGCCTGCCAGGCAGGAGCAGATGCCTGTGTTGCAGAAGAGTTTCTGAGAGCTGCCTTTCCCGCAGGTGGCATGAAGGAAATTGCCCTGCACACCAACCGGCAGTACCTGCGGGGGCTGGTGGGCTGCATCTCCCACCTCACGCTCTCCACTGACTACCACATCTCGCTGGTGGAGGATGCTGCCAACGGGAAGAACATCAACACGTGTGGGACCAAGTGACAAGAGAGGACTCCCGGTGCTGAGGACCTGTCGTGTGCTTGTGTGTGTGGCTGAGCGAGAGCTGGCTGACGCAGTCCTCTACAGCCGGACCATGACTGCCATCTGGGAAGGTGACAAAGCCAAAGGGAAACCCAAAAACAAGAAAAAAAGAAGAACATTTTCCCCTCTCAGTCCCTCTCCTTTCCTGACCAAATGAAACCAAGTGTTTTGTGTATGAACCGTGTCCCCCACCCCTTAAATGTTTAGTGAGCGCTAAAGGTTGTGCGTCAGTGCAAACGGCAAAGTGTGATGTTACAAGTAGCTCAGTGACTGTGTTTTGTGGTCCTTAGGTTATCTTTTGTAGTATCAGAGAAAGCAATCTTGAAACACCTGCAATCATCCCACCCTGCAGTGATACAGTGACTGTGCTGTTCAGCAAATACAGCACTGGGCAGCACATTTCTGCATTCACATGTAGGTCCTGGAACAAGCAGTTCTCTTTACCACTCTCTGATTTAGCTAAATTATGTTTCATCCTGTGTAACAGGATAACAGTTACAATGACTGGTTTCAAAATATTGTTGTTTGTTGAGAAGGAAAGTTCTTACAAGTCTACTTTTTTATTACAAGCAACAACAAAAAAAATGAACCAATTTTGTAGAAGTAATTTTATACTTGTCTATTTTTTATAGCAGCAGCAGACCTGCTTACATGGCATCACTTTTAACATCTACATGTACTATACAATTAGCTCTTTGCACACTTTCCTAAAAATAGAAAAGTGACCTGTGGCTTAATGTCTGTATTATACAGTTTTAATGGGGATATTTGTGAGTTATGACCAGTTTTACATTTGACTCTTTTTGTTCTGTAAATTTTGACAGTTTAAAATTGTACATTATGAAGCTTTCCTGTCTTAAACAGATTAAAAGATTAGGAAAAAAACCCAAATACTTACTACTTTGTATTATATATTTTTTTAATTATTATATTTTTTTTAGAAAAATGAGAAAAGGTATTGCAAGAGACCTTGATAGGTCACAATCCTCTTAAAATGTTATGTTTTCTAGGCACTGGACCAGCACTTAAGCAATCTTGATTGCCAAAGTATAATTTAAGCAGGCAAACAGAGTGCTGTTGAGACACTAAAAGAGTGGTCCAGAATTTCATAACCTGGAGATTTTCCTTCCTTAATTCTTTGTTCAAAGTGGATGAGCAAGCCTTTGAAGGGGTGGGTGGGAGGAAGAAAGACCAACCATGCAGCAGGCACCCCACAGCCTGCCACGTGCCTGTGGCAGGGGAGTAAAAAACTTCTTCAGGGGCACAGGCTCATCTGAGTGCCTGTGAGCTGAGGGGACCTGATGTGGTGAAAGCAATGGACGTGAGGAGGTTTCTGCTGCATTTTTACTGTGCTCAGAGTGCTCCTGGCCCCCTGAGAGCTCACACAGATTCCCTAGATTCATCCCACCTACAGCAAATCTCAGTAATGGTACAGGCAAATTCCTGCTAAGGACAGCTCAGCTCCTGTCCTGCATGCTAAAGGGACGCCCTGATCTCTCAGGCAAAAGATCTTGTGCTCCTTGTAGATAAGGTAGCAGTGGTCAAAAACAAATGCAGGCATTTTAGAAACAGAAAGTAAAATACGTGGTGGTGCCATCACGTGATGTGCACCTGTTCTCTGCCTCCTGTTCAAATGATACTTCAGGAAAAAGAGTCTGTAGAAGACACAGGCAGCTGCAGAGGAACTAGGGACACTCACGGCTCTCCTCCCAGGAGAAGCAAAGTTTTGTTTGGTTTGGGAGCCCCATGAGGAAGGAGAAACCCTCTGTGGCTGGGAAAAAGCAGGATAAAGTATGCCAGATTAAGATGTGCCTTTGAAACGAAAGTAAATGGAACTGGATGCCTTGGGATGTAAAAGAAAAATGTGTAGAGTTTGAAAAAGAGTGAAAACTATAATTTCTGGAGGCTGAAGATTTTTCTGTTTGCTCAGTGTAGCCCTGTGGGAGTGGCCTGACAGCCTTGGGTCGTGTCTGAGCTGCTGGCTGCCTGAGAGGGAAAATTCACATTTTATGAGCTTGAGGGGTTTTCCAGATGCTAATGACCTGTCCTGACCTGGCACAGAGTAGGGAGATTTGACTGGCTGTACCCCTAATCCTCTGGATATGTTATGCTGGTGTTGATGGGGCTCTACCATGGTCCACAAACAGCATCATCCTCTGCTCTTATGTGCCTCGCCTTTCCCATCCTTTCGTTTCTGTCACAGGGTTTGGGGACCAGTTCCAAGACAAACATCTGGTGGGAGAGGTCTCTATTTTGGGATAATTTACTGCAGAAGGTATTCTGCGCTTTGATACGAGGCGCTGCTTCTCCAAAACAAAAGCGGCTCTTCTGAAATGTCGGGTGGGGAGGGGCGCGGGTAGGAAATACCTCTGCTGCTGTTGTGGAAAAAGAAGAGCAGCTCCCCGAATGCCTGTTCCCAACCCTGCTTATCACCGCGCGGGAATTCGGGCTGGCGACATCACCCTGCAGCGGTGCAGGCTGAGCAGAGCAGCACAGCTGCGCGGAGCCGGCCGGGGGGAGGCGTGGATAGCAAAGATGCTGAGTAGTTTGTATCATTAAAAAAAAAAAATCCTTACCGCATCCCTTTAAAGACAAGCTGAGAAACATCCCTCATCTACGTCTCCACTATTCCTGATAAAACTTGGGGATGGGTTTCCTCTGTGGTTTCCACTCCAGGGGAAGGAGTGGAAACAAGTGAGCAGGAAACAAGTACCGGGAAATCAGGAACATCTTACCCCATGTGGAGGTTCTACCTCTCCCGCCCTCTGCCACCCTCCCCTGATGTTGGGTCAGGGAAGGAGAAAGGAAAGGTGGACAGTGCGTGGCAGAGTGATTAGTCATTTTCCCAGGAACTGGCCCGCATGTGCTGCTCGCTGTCTCCAGGAATGTTTATTAGTCGCATTACTCATTCCTTGGGCTGACTCAGATGCAAGGCATGACCCCAGCGCTGAACAGGGTAAGTTCCTGCCGGTTGGAGCCGTATCCCTTTTGCTGCAGTTACCTGAGCAAACCAGCAGTGAAGGCAGCAGCCACAAGAGCTTGTACCTCTCTTTGCAATTTAATCTCCTTCATTAAACTGCAGTTCTTATTTTTCTTACTAGTTTTCCACGTTATTCCCAAAACTTAACAGGACTAAACACCTGCCTTGATGCCAGCTTGGCGGGCTGAGTCAGGCTTTGTGCTGAGCACTGGCTGCTGGCCAGAGCTGCTTCCTGGTTGCCCCTCACTCTGGCCGGGGCAAAGTGTGTCCGACTGCTCTTCACTACTCCTCCATTCCCATGGGAACCAGCTACTAGGAATCAGCAGTTAGGTTTAATCTACTTCATCCTGAAGGAAAATAAGGAAAAGAGAAAAAGGAAGTCAAGGGGTTCTAAAGCCAGATGAGACTTAGCAATGCTCCCTGTGGTAGGAAAATCCTTGCTGCACTGGTTTGTCCTGGGTCAGCTAGGACCTCATTTCCATCCCAGTTCTCCCTGCTTGGCCCCAGAAAGCAAAAGAATGAAAAGGAAGAGGAGGAAGGGCTGCCAGGGTTGGGAAGTTGCCCATTCCCTGGATGGAGTATTACCCTGCTGTAGCTGCCTGGTAAAAGTTGCTATTTTGTCAGCCAGGCTTTCCATTTGAGAAAAAGTTTTCACTCTGTTTGCACGGCAAAGTAAACTGCGTGGAAAATGTATTGTTCCAGCTCTGCATGTTCAGCTCCCTCCATGACAGCATCACCCCTCAAGGGGCAAATCTCCTCACTTTAAAGGACTAGATAAGGTACAGTCGTGGTTTACTCGGGGAGAGCAACAGCCACATCCCATCAGACAGATATATCTCTTATCACCATTTTATTTTTTAGGGGGGGTGGGGTGAGGGTGTTCCCCTTTCCCAAATCTCCCACTCCATTTTTTCATTGGTTTGAGTCATTGTGGGCACTGTGGGGCAAGGGATGTTGTGCCCTTGATTCTGCACTTAGGAATTTCACTCATGAATAACAGCCTGGTGCCAGCACCTGTGGTCACTGCAGCTCTGCAAGGTCCTGGCTTTCTGTCCCTGTGGACAGGACTCGCTCATCTGTGAGAGCCCTCTTGTCAAACCCCTTGTGATGGAGACTGCCTGGCAGTGCTGTGACCGACTGCCCTGATTTCTTTTGAATATCCATTCACTGTCAGAGCATTTTTCTTTGTTCATTGTGCACTAAGACAAAGATGACATTGTTCCTCTTCTCCTGCTCTTTCTTTTTAAATCTCCCTTCAGTCTTTCTTTCTAGGAAAACAACTATGCCAGTCCTTTCAACACCATTCCCACAGGCCATGTCTCCCAGCACTTTTTGTTACTGAGATACATGGAGAAGTGTGGAAGAAATGGCACTGCAGAGCATGGATACCCCATGTTCTGTCTCACAAAACAGCAGCTTCCCAACCTAACTTTTTGTTTTGCAGACTCTTAAATAGTTTCTATTGGCAGTAGTGGCAGCCTACGTTTTGTGGACATGTTTGAATTTTCCTAAATTTTTCTGTCTTCTGGAAACATGGGAGGAGCAATATCTAATATTTTCTTTATCATTCCACTTGCTTCCTTTTTTTTTTTTTTCCTCTCTACAGTTTTTAGTTTTAGTGTCAGCAAAGCAGAATTCAAAAATGGAATCACCCATTTATCATCATGTTTAGGCAGCTTTCATTTGAACTGATTGTTCTTACCAAAACACAGATTTCTTTTAATAGGTAACAAATGTTTCATACAGAGGGACTTTAAGCTTTATTTATGTGTTGAGAGAAACTTTCTGTGGTTGCAAATCCAGAGGAGGGTGTGCTATAATGCTACAGCCAGTGCCACATTGGGAGCAGCCAGCACTGGCAGCACAGGGAGAGTCAAACAGAAGATAAGGTTGTGTGCTGGAACAGGGCCATAAAACATGGATGGTCTGACTCCCTCTCTCCACTCTCATTGTGATGGTGACATATGGGACAGTTCATGGTCCCTGCAAAAAGACCTCCTGCTGTCATGGTCCTCTGCTGCTGCTGTTGTGTGAGTATCTCCATGATGATTGAATCTACTCATTCTAGCTGTCCAGGACCTGTGTTAAATATACAGCCCAACTGGATTAACCTGGTTTTGCCAAGGATTGAATGAGCTATAGCTAAACACATGCAGTATCTTCAGAACATATTGCAAAGCCATCATCCTGTTAGTTCTTTTAGACCTGAGACACAGATGATGAAGCGAGACCTGTCTGGAACTCTTCCCTGGTGTCCCTGCTCTGACCAGAGCAGTAGCAGGGCTGGAGAGGGCAGCTGTGGGTTTCACTTTTGGAACAATTAAGCCTTCTCTCATTTCCACAGCTCTAAGTGTCTTTTCAGAGCAGTACTCTTCAGTCCCATGAAAAGACCTAAATCCCACATCTCCCCAGTGGTCAGAGGAGCTCCCACACCCTGCCCAGTTGCTGTCACATCAAGCTGCACCAATCTGCTGTTTTGAGGCAAGGAATTGACTGACTTTCAAGGATGCCTCCAAAGAGATGGAGAGAGCACAATGCCACCATGCCATAATGGTTTCATGTATTGTGCTGTGGTGTAGTACATGTCATTACACACAATGCTAAGTTCAGGCAAAGGTGCTGTGGGTTAGATGAGCCACAACATTCTTTGTCTGTCACTAAGACACCAAATGACAAGACATAAATGGCCTCAAACATAAGGCCCATGACCATTTGCTGGTCATCTCAGTTTCACTAAAACATGATGAGACAAGTGTCCTGTGCCACCCAAACCAACCTCACAGTGCACAGCCTGGGCCCCTTCATCCTGCCCCTATGCCCTTCCTCCCAGCACAGGGATGTCCCCCATGCAGGGTCTGCAGGGGCTGATGTCTGCACTCCCTCAGCCCGGGCCTGCAGGGGGATCACATACCAACCCCCAGCTGTGTTAGAGCCACGAGCCAAGGAGGACACAGGTAAGTGACCTGGACTTTTTCCTATCACTGCATTGTACAGCAAGAACAGGAGGGCTTCAGTGTGCCTTGGAAATGGTAGGGTCTGTTGTGCGGAGGAGAAGCCGCTCAGGGAGTATCTGTTCCTATCCATTCTGCCTATCAGGAAGCCAAGGCTGTGCTTGCTAGATCCTGTGGTTATTTACTCTGGCACAAAATTCAAATAACTCTGTTTCTACTGGGGCATGAGCAGAATTTAACTCTTACTTAAAAAATAAATAGGAAAGCCAAGAATATGAAGACATATAAGAGTGTAAGAAAATATATTTATTACATTTCATGGCAATACTATGGCAAAATTGTTAAACACATGCTTACTTTTAGACACTCAGGCAATACAACAGGAGTTACATCAAGCAAGCAAACTAGGTTTAAAATGTATGCAGAGTTGTATCTTAGTGTTAGGTTAGTCTTAAATGTCAACTGCCACACTGAAATATTATATCCCCAACATGATCCCATGCTTCCTTTTTTAAGCATGCATTTGTTTAACTGTTTAACTGATAAATTTTCATATTGATACACTTTGTTGAATCAGTATTTTACCTGGCATGCTACAGCTTCATTAAAGTGCCTTGTGATGATTTTGCTAAAATCATGAAAGAAGTAATTTTTCAATAGCAGATCTGGAAGCTGGAAAATTTCAGTATCATTCAGCAACAAAAATATGCTGAATGACTGATTAGATTTAGTGTGTTTTGAAGACTATTTTTTCAGCTCAATCTACTGATTTATTCTCAGAATCAACTTCTATAGATGACTATGTCAAATTGGCAAACAATATTTTCACTAGTATTAAACAAAAGTCCATTAAAATCTTCATAAAAACAGAACATAAAAAACATCTCTAAGCAAATTATTTATGCTGTAAAAAATATGGTATAAAAAGAGCTAAAAAAACATTGAACCTATTCACAGTATATGTTTAAAGTTACAGCATAATAGTACAATGTTGTGTGTTTTTTCAGGTGACCAGTATGATTCCACCAGTTCTGATGTTTTGTGTGCCACAACAGGCTCAAAGTTCAAACTGCTGTTACCTTCAAGTAGAATTTCAGATATGATATGGTTAAGTTGTCTTCTCTTTTTATCCCCAGCTTTACAAATTTTTGACATGTTATCAAAATGTAAAATGTTGTTCATCCAAAGTCATTCTTGAACCATATTAAGAAAACATTGACAGAGTGATGTTCAAGGATTCCTTTTTTACTGTATTATCACTAGAGGGTGTGACCTATTTTACTTTGCCCTGCTTGAGCTATTTATTTTTAGATTTTTCTTAATCCAAGTAATGAAAATGACAAAATTTCACTTTTTGCTTTATTCCTGTGTTAGTTTTACTCACTACCTTTTGTACAACATGAGACCAAGTGAATTGCAAAGGTATTGAGCCTTCTAGTGGAAGTTGTGCATAAACCTCCACTGAAGCTTGCTTTCATTCAAAATGCAGATTTGGGACTGTCCTAGAGATTTTATTAGGTATCAAATTGAAAACCAAGCACTTAATCTGCTCTGGTGCACCACAAAGTCACCTGGACAGTGCTGTCACAAGAAGAGGGTGAGACTGGAGAGAGATTAATCCCATCCTCTCATGAAACACCCTGCCATTAGACCAGCCCACCTGGGGGAGGCTGAGCCTCTGCCCTCCAAAACCCAGAAGTCCTCTGGAGGTTTTTTTTTTCAGTTGTAAAAGCAGAAGGAATTAATAGATGTTTTTGTGGGGGAGAAGCATTGTCATGCACCCTGGGACAACTTATAAAGTTACAGAAAGCCTGCCAATATCATCTGAGGTTTGTTTGTATAACATGCTAAAAGGAAACAAACACTGGCTATCTGAGAAACACTGGGGAAAATCCAGAGTTATATAAATGGGGGAGGGGAAAGAAAATTGTGGTGGAAGAAACTATTTTGCAGCTCCTAATGAGATATCTAAGACAGTCTTAAACAGAAGGGAATCAAATACCCAAACACTTCTGAATCCTTGTCTAGCATTTGGGATCTGGGACTGTGTTTCCAGGCTGGCTAAGGAAAAGACAAGAGAAGAAACCAACAAATACTGCCAACTACCAACTGCATCTTTGAGCATCGTCCACACAGGGCATCATTTAGTGCACAGCACCACAAGTGTTGCAAAGTGTGTTTGGAGGAGCACAAGACAGCAGGTGCTTCCTCTAGAAAAAACTGTCTCAGAAGGTATATATTCATGTACAGGACTCCAAAAAAATCACTTTGGCAATTGTAAGCCAACTTCCTCTGCCATATGCACCTAGGCACATGATGATGCAAGCACACGTGTGCATAAAGGGTTAGGACTTAGTGTTATAAATATTAAATGTCATTTGCACTGAAGTCTTCATCAAAGTCTGTGGCAGAACAGATGCTATTTACATAGGAAGCTCTTCATAGATTTATGGTACACAGAGCCTTGTTAGTGATCTCATTCTCTAAATGTTACATTTTTCTAATATCTGTCAAATTATTTTACTATATTTCTATCTACTTGTAGGGATACAAGTATTCTATTTACAAAGCAGAATTTATTTAAAAACAGAGCACACAGTTTATCATTGCCTTTTCAGAGTGATGTTTAATCACCTTCTCTCTCCAGTGCACCCAATCACTTTCATTTTTGCTCCTATTCATGTTCTACTGAGTGTCCTGGAGGACACAATCACGAGAAACACCACAGCACTAAGCTTTACCCAGCTGAACCTATCAGCAACATAAAAAGGTGACTTGAAAATGCCTCTTCAGAGCAGCCTAAAGCTTGAGGTCAGCAGTAGTGTGCTGCTGCCACGTTCCTAGCAAAGGAAAGTTCTGGTCCCCCACACAAACCAAAGATGAAGAAATGTGGCACATCTGCCAATTGTGCCATGACAAACAACAAAGAGACTGGCTCCCTTAGGAAATGGTTTATCCATGAAAGCAGCAACTAGAGATAATAAAGACAGCAAATGTCAGTTATCGGGTTCTAGGTCTGCCTTTACAGCCACTGCATAGCAGGGGAGGTAATTCACTGCCTGCCTGTAGTATTAGCTTACTATTTTGTTGATATATTAACGAGTAGTTCTGTGAGGTATATCACATGCAGATCTACCATCCCAAAATCTAACACAAGCCTGAGATCCCAGATCTCGTGCATATCAAAAACCCAAAAATAATGAATATGTCAAATAGGAGAGTGCACAATGATACATCAAATGTGACTGATGTTCCACATGTACAGTGAACAGTACAAAAATCCATTATAAAACTGAAATTGTCACATATGACAGGCATGGCTCAAAAACAAAAAGCAGCAGAACCGACGACTTTCTTCAGAAAGCAACTGCTTGGCATTAATACCCTACATCTCTGAACACTGATCCTGGAGGACTGAAGTTAGGCAGGACAAAATCCCTTCTGGTCATATCCCTTCTGGAAGTTGTTGGGTTTTGTTTTTTGTTTGGTTTTTTAAAATTTTTTTTTAAAGCTGCACTTTCTACCTTTCTAAAAAATGAAGCAAAAAGCCAAAAGAACTAAAAATAAATGTTCAATAAAGGATAAGATCTTTCACAAAATGATGGTAAGGAAATGCAGTTTAAACTTTAGGATTCCTAAAATATTTTTCAGAAAAAATTTGTCCGAAGAGGCTCATCAGGAAGCTAGAAGGCACTAGTACAAAGAATCTGATCCCCTCTGAAGCTTACAACTGTTATCAAAGCATTTAAAGGCTATGAGAGAGCACCATGCTTTGAAAGAGTATTTGGTTCCAAGA
>WBNO01019954.1:0-29958 GCA_013400575.1 Peucedramus taeniatus
TAGTTGGTGTTTTTAAGGTAAGCATTTCAAGGGGAAATGCTAGAAACACAGTTTTATTGAATGAAAAGAGAATTTTGGAACAAAATACAATAAAGGTGAGTTCCATTAGATCACAATGTTAAAAAAGAAATAAAACAGTACTAGTAATGGCAAAAAACCTGAAAGGACTTGTGTCACAATGCACAATCATGCTCCCTTTGGAACTGAAACACTTTAAAATGAGTCAGTTTTGCAAAGATGGAAATCAATTCACTTTTGAGGAAAGACACCATCATTGCATAAAATTGGAGGGCATTACTACATCTTCCATGAAGTATTGGACAGTTACATAAAATGAAAAAAAAAAATTATTGTAAAAGTAAAAATAAAGGTAGTGTTTTAGCCAAAGGCTGGAGAGCTGAACAAATGGGCAATTTCAATCCACTTCTGGACTACTAAGCTGTAGTTAGTTCAGCTAAGAAGCTGAAGGAGCTCAACATATCTGCACTCAAATCAGAACTCTGAAGGGCTTTAAGTCTGCTACGTATATTTTTTGTATCAGCTGCACAAAAAAAGACCAATATCCCTAGGCTGGTTTTTTTTACTTCTATCCTCAAAGATCTCTTTGTGTTTGCATTTGCCTCCTAAGGAGAGTGCTGTTAACTGGAGCACTTCCACTTACATCTTAGTCTGACTTAAAGGACAGGAATAGAAGACAACACATAAACTGAGAAATGCTCTTTATCAATCAACAAATTACAGGAAGAATGAAAGAGATCAAAAATCTGTTGAGATGTGATTTAACTTAAAGTGGCAGTAATTTAATGTATTTCATTTTGCAAGGAGGAATATGGAAAAAGCTACTATGCTATAACCCATTTGGTTTATGAAAATAACTAAAAATGATAGAAAGGAAATAATTGTGTAGGATAGAAAGGAAATAATTGTGTAGGATAGAATATTGCATAGGAATAAAAAATTGAAAATAATTTTGTAAAAGATATTTTTCTTGAGATAGTAAGTTCAATAAACAGCATTAATATGTATTTTTTTCAAAAAAAGTTACCCTTAATTTTACAATAAAACACATAAACAAAAGTTGAAAAATACCCAGGAGTCTGTGGATAAGCAAAGGGTTTTTCAAAGAACTGAATAAGGCATAATTTGGCAAACAAAATTTTATACTTCTCTAAAGGCTCACAATTTTTTTTCAAATTCCCCTTTAATAACATCAGAATAGCCTTCAATGTTCAAAAGAAGGCAGCAATGGCTGATAAGACTTTTACAGAGGTGTTGCTGAACCTAACTGAGAAGGCTTTGTTTTGGGGTGGAGGGGGGGGCTGTGCTGGCAATGTGCACAGGGAAAAAATGAAGCTGAGGTGGTGGGAGAAGAGAGAGCATCATCTTGTGTGTGGTGTTACGTGCATGCCTCAATTTATCTGCCATACAGTATTTTGTCTCAGTACATAAGCTGAAGTATGATAAAATGGGGTAGGAAAGGCAAGTAGGAACCTGATAGCTGAACGAATATTGAGTTCTTGTTCCTCAGTTTCTGACCAACATGTTTCTAGAAATACGACAGACGAATTTTGCTAAGGCCAGAGAAAAGATAGGAGAAAATGAATTGGTCAAGTGCTCCGCCATGAGAATAAGATGGGAGCGAATAGTGGCTTATCAGAAAAAGAGGCTAGCAAAATTTCCTAAAGAGCCCTTTGAGACAGACAGCTGTGCTCATTTAAACTCGGAGCAGGTGACAAGCTGCAGGCAATTGATCTAATAGTATGAACCCTGACTGCTGCATGCAATTGCTAGGTGAATAGAAAATAGGTCTGTTTGTTCCCAGCTTAATAACAGATGCTTGAAAGGTAGGACCTGACAAGCCTTAATTGCTGTTTTGCCTTCATGTTGATATGGAGGGAAGAGGTAGAGAGCATCATCATGTCTGCTCTAAAAATTTAAAAGAGATTTTTCTGGCAGATGGTTATATCTGAAGGGCATGTATTTGACCAGTAGCAAGTTGGGGCTGTGGAAAATGGGAATAAGGGTCTCTCCCAAGTCTCTAAAAGAATGGTAGATATTGGAATTTTGTGATTTTTGGGGAACTAACCAGTAGACTTTTCATCTGGATAAAGGCAAGCAACAGTCTGTCACTCGGAAGAATATTTACAACAAAACAGAGGTGGGGAATCACATTCTGCAATTATTGAGGTTTCACTAGAGAATTGTTCCAAGACATATTCTGCCATGTAGAATTTTTGTCAAAAGAGACATCTATTAGAGGACTATTTCATCCTTTTAAGAAAAATTATATATCATGTTGTAATTTTGACAAATTTAAAAGTTCTACAATCTTTGTGAATGTCTAGGACTTATGAACATGTGGAACAATTATTTCATCTTGTACTGGAAACAGCTGAGCTTATTTTGGTTTTGCTGTGAATCATAACTAATTACATTCTCCTAAATGGCTGATAACACCAATAAGCAGATGTCATTTGCTATGATTTTTTTTTAAAAAGCAGTTGCTTTTGCACACCTGCAAAAAATAAATTCTGACTAGTATAGGAGGAAATCAGCATGAAGGAGAAGCTGAGGCAAATGTCAGCAGAGGACTGCTGAGGAACATCCTGTTACTGCCTCTGCTGTGAACTAGAGACTGATGTCTTTAGGTGGTCTGTTTAGATGGGCAGTAATTTTTTCCTGTGCTTGAGTCAAAGAGGGTGAAGATTAACTTCTGCTCTTAACATTGTTCTATAAAAATGAATTTTTTAAAAAATAAAAAAAACAGACGTGTTTGTCAGTGTGCTGATGAAAGACATTTTACAGTATTAACATGCTAATCTTGCTCTTTCTAATGCTGGTGATACTTCAGTTCTGTTATCAATTCACCAAAGCTATTAAAAGTAAAAATTGACTGTTTGGGTTTTTTACCAAAAACAAGAAATTTGCAGAAAGGGGGAAGAGGAGAGGAACACTGAAATGGACAATTTCAGACTGAAATTTTCAATGTGTTGATCAAACAAATAATAATTAAAAAAAAAAAAAAAGAGAGACTGGAAATTTCAGGGCATTTTTGGATTATTTCAGGGATGTTTAGACATCTTGTCTTCTTATTTTCTACTTTATGCATGTAAATCAGAAACATGCAAATGGTTAATCAAAATTAAAACACTATTTCAATCTTTGAATGTTGCATAAATGTTTCTATGCTTCAAAAATGAAATATTTTAATGTAAAAAGACAATAAATGTTTTGTTGCGTAGAAAAACTTCTATTTTACTGCTTTTGCTGATTTAAAACAAACATACAGATACTGAATCTATGCCTTAATTCAGTCTCCAGTTACAGCATATTCCCTTGGTGCTGTATAAAAATTGTTCCACTCTAAATGCAAGAGTTATTTTGATTGTCTTTCATGCTTCACTCCCCCTCTCTGAGGCATGCTAATGTTCATGGTTGTCACTTTCAGCCTTGGCTTGCACTGTGTAATGAGGAGTGGACTACACTACAGCAGAAACATGAAAAGGGCAGAAATGTAAATTAGATTGGCAGATTTGCCACCCTCTGAAGAGATGTGTTATACAGTCTTCTCCTGCACAGTAGTGAGGTAGTGTTAGCTTTCTTCACAGCTTTTGCTTTATGTAGGAGTGGCATTCATTCTGAGCAACCCTCCTGAATTCATTGTGGCTGTCTGTGTGTACAGATCACATCACCCATGCAAGATGATGTCTAAGCCCCTTCTTTTGTCCTGAAGAGGAAGTCCAGGACAATCTAGCTATCAGCTTTGACCCTGAAGGTTATCTAAATTTATAGTTATTCTGTTCTTTTCTCATTAATCTATTCAACACACTGACCATCCTAACAGCTGTAACCAGTGCCAGCACAAAAGACAAACAATTTTGCCAAGGCCAGTAACAGAGGGTGCAGGATGTCCAAATCCAGTATGCTGTATGTGAATCCAAATGAGAGCCATCTGTAGACATACAGCAGGATGTCTGCTATCCTGTAAGCACTAAAGCCCATATGAGGTTAATTGTTTTTCAGTTCAAAAATACCACTTTTCTATGTGCATTATTATTTGGTTTGAAGATAGATGAAAAGAAGGAAACAATAGGCTTTGCAGAACAAAACAATTTAGTTAGGAAATAGGCATCAGAAAAGTGGGACATATGCCATACTGCAAAGGTCATTTACCAACAGGCTATTTGAAAAATTTCAATGAGCATGTCTTTGGTACATATGAGTCTTGAAAGAAACAATAGCATGTAAGATATCCTGAGGTGGGGGTAGAGCAGAAATCCCTCCCCCTCCATCTGGGGGTGTGATAGCCAAACCAGATACTCAGAATGCCAATTCCTGTGCCATTATGTCCTGCCAAGCTCTGACTTTGGAGTGGTTTACCTCTCTGTCTGTCTGCCTCAGTGTCCATAAAATGAATCATTGAACCAAATACCTGACTTGTTTTTTTCAACTTGTGGTAAAAAAATGGGTTTACTAGTAATTCTGTTGCTTCCTGTGTATGCTACCAGTTTGAACAACATTCTCTGTACCCTCCCTCAGCCTTTCTACAAGCAGTGAGAAGGAAAGACTGTGTAGTTTAAGGAAAAAGGTCTCAGACCTTTCCTTAGGAAACTTCACTCTTTTTCTTCAACTATGTTTTGTAAGCTGTTAGTTTTCATTTTGCCATTAACTTGGCTTACAAAAAATCTTTACATTGCTCTTTATCATTAGTAATATTCTGACATTTCAAGTTTCTCTGCACTATCCAGATATGTCTGAACTCATAAGTAACAAGAATTCAATTAATACCATTAAAATCTTATGGTTGTATCTTGGCAACCTGCAATAAATTTGGGAGGAAAGCAGAAGCAAAGGCTGCAAGAAAAAAGGGCTTGCAAAAGGCAGCAGGAAGTCATGCAAATTTAATGTAAATAAAATAGCTCCCAGTTACCCACAGGCATCAAAGCTGGAAGAGATGGATTTTTGTCTGGTGATTAAGACAACTCCTAACCACTCTCCCAGCTGTTATCCTCTCCTAAGATGTTATTTACTGAAGAGCTAGGAAGACAATTAGCCTGAGGAGAATGGAGATGCTCTAATTTGAACTAAATTTCACAGGAAATTTAAAGATAAAGAGCAGAAAGAAGAAATAGTTTGGACAAATCTGCAAGAAGCAATACTATCTTACTTTTTCATTTCATGTTAGCAGGAGATGCAGGATCTATAAAAATGTCTTTAAAACTGCCATTATTCTTCATACAAATATGAAAACTATATATAGACATACATTTTTTATATGCATCCATACACAGATATTCTTGTTATGCTTTTACCTCATATCTGGTATAAGAAACCAAACCTGAGCCCTTGGCAACGAAGAACCCCAACATCCCCACACCAAAAAAACAAAATAACTAGAAAACACCAAAAAAAAAAAAGGCAAAACAAAATAAAAACCCAACAAAAAACCCAATGAAACAAACAAACAAAAAAAACCGACATGAAAATCTTACTGCTTAACCTCAAAAATTCCCACAGTGTCACAGCATTGCACCACTTACACAGTACAGACTCAAATGTTGATGTACAACTCTTCAGATTCCAAGATAATTTAAAGGGCTATGTAAAAGCATTTCAGGAAGAAGTGCAAAAGCAAAGACTGACCAAAACACTCCCCAGAGAAACGATGTCCACACAGGTACCAAATCAAGTCATGGATTCATTATACAAGACATTATTTTTTTCGCCTTAAAAACTTCCATATTAAGTTTATGGTGATTTCTGCAACATCCCAAGCTCACGGAAAGTTTCCAGTCAGAAGCGCTTTTTTCAGTTCATTATGAGTTTAACTTGCATAACTTTTCTGACCCCATTGCACATTTTCTTTCAATAGCTATTATTCAAAGTAATTTTATAGATTAAAGTGACTTCTCTTTACCTTTTAACTGCTTTCAATAATATTTTACTCTGTAGCAACATTTAAAGTATCTCTTCCTCCCTCATTTATCTTACACACTGATTGAATTAATTTCAAATTAGGCTGCAGGCTCTTTTGGGCAAAGGTGTTTTCCAGCTGGGTATTTGCAGGGCACATACTTCAAACGGGTCTGCTACAATTGGGCATTAGCAGAGAACAATAGCAGGTGTTATTAACAACAGCAGTTTTAGGTTCAAAGATCAGGTGAGTTGATGTCTGAAAACAAATGAGACAATTCCATTCTGCTGGCTTGTGAATAGTGATCACAAAATGAGTTCTGTGTTTGCAGCTTCTGCTGAGAGTACCTCACTGATGGGAGTCCTGGCTGCTGCCACTTGTCAGAGCATAACCTTGGTGCATACATTGCAGCACTGCCTGCTTCCCTCTGTCACTTTCACTATGTGCAGAGCTCTAATTTGTCGATTATAAATTGATGGTCATTTTTGGCACTACTGATTTTCTTCATTTAACATTCTTGATGCTGTCTCTCCACTCTGATCTCTATGCAAACATCAGAGAGGTACAAAGTAACAGCTGAGAAATCACACAAAGAAACTTAGAATGCATAGCAGCAGAATAGTAACTTGAATTAAGATAGGATATTTCCTCTGTTATGCATGATTATTTTAATTTTTTTGACTCAGCAATTTTCTAAATTAAAATTAATTGCTATAAATTCAACCTTTAATACAATCAGTAAGGTAATTTAAAAATTTAAAGCCCAGAATGGTAATATCTTAAAATTCTGAGCGTAACTTATAGTGAACAGCAGTGAAGATCTATATGTGTGAAGTTTTTAATAACATCATGCAATGTGCTATCTATAATAGGAAGAGCATGATGACTCATGGCAAATTAGCATCTTTATTAGTCAGCAAAATTGTCTGTACAAAATTGCTGCAGAAATTCAAATAATGTAATGGGCATATATAATGAGACTTCAACCAGATGTGATAATACAAATGAAATAACATTGGAATGAATGTATAAGTTTTGTTACATAGTACAATACTGGAAAAGTGACAACATTCCTTGAAGGTAGACTACTTGATGCACAGTAATTCTGAGAATCTGTAGAGATGTTTATATCTTCTGATAATACCATAAACATTTCATTTCATTCTGAGAGAAAGCTTCTATTTGACTTACATAGAAAACAGTTTCATAAAAGAAAAATAACAGATGTCATATCATATGTTTATTTTTATGAGATGTGCATATAGTCCAGTCTGTAAGGTGGAGAAGCTTCACATCTTCCAGGAAGATCAGAACAATTATAGCTTGGTGGACACACAGACAGTGTTTCATATGCCTAACAGTAGAAAATTCATGCCATTTTTGACCCTAGAATAATTACATGGGACTAGTTTATGTGACATATGACCCAAAAGAAACACAGGTCCTTTTAAGATGCTATTATACATCAGGCTTTTATGTATCAACAAAGACTTGTGCTGCATCCAAAGAGATCTCAACTGGGCTGACAGGAACCTCATGAAGTTCAATAAGAGGAGCTGCAAAGTTCTGCACCTGGGAAGGAACAGCCTCTTGCACAAATACCTGCTGGGGGCCACCCAGCTGGAAAGCAGGTTTGCCTCAAAGGGCTGAGGGTCGTGGTGGCTCCCAAGCTGAGCATGAGTTAGGAATGTGTTCCTGTGGTAAAGACAGCTAGTGCTGTCCTCAGTTGCAGGAGCAGTGTTACCAGTAGGTCATGGGAGGATCTTCCCCTTCTACTCAGCACAGGTGAGACTGCACCTGGAGTATACTGTGTCCAGCTCTGCATTTCTCAGTGCAAGACAGGCAAAGAAAGGGGCCCAGAGATGCTTAAGGGGAGGAGCATCTGTCTTGCAAGGAAAGGCTGAGAGAGCTGGGACTGTTCAGCCTAGAAAAGAGAAGACTCAGTGAGGAATCTCTTTAATGTGAACAATTATCTGAAAGCAGGATGTAAAGAAGACAGAGCCAGGTCTGTTTTCCATGGTGCTCAGTGACAAGGCCAGAGGCAGTGGGTACAAAATGAAACATCAGGAAACACTTCTTTTACTGAGCACAGGCTTCCCAGAGCAGCTGTGCAGTCTCCCTGCTTTGAGATATTCAAAAGCTGTCTGGCCATGGTCCTGGGCAATAAGCTCTAGGTGACTGGTTAAGCAGGAATTTGGACCAGATCACATCTAGAGTTCCTTTCCAAATTCAAATTTTCTGGAATTCTGTGAAGAGAAAATCAAAAGACCTCTTGATACTGCAAACATTCAAACCATATCTCTACATACCACACAAAAAATAACAAGTCCACAAGCTCTGAACATCCTAGCACATGAATTTGGGAGTCTGAAACTCTGAAGTACCTCTCAGCACAGAGAACTGTGTGCAATCTCAAATTAAAAATAAGGAACTACACGTATTCCTGCAGATGTTCTGGAGAAACTCATGCCTTGCCACAGGTATGGGCACACCGATGATTCAGGCACACCTTCATAGTACTGCATTTGTTAAGCACACATTAGATAATCATGTAAAACTCTCAGCTGTATGTACAAAATTATTTTATAGGACACAACAGATAACACCTCTACTTTAACATGCCTCAAATTGCTTTATGTTTCAGGCTTCTCTCCAAATTAACAGAGATCCATGACTAGCTCCACAAATATTTTTTTCAATTGATGTTGGAAAACTTCCAATAAAATATACTGTAGGGCTATCATTAATTTTATGTCAGTGGTTTTGTGGACAGTACATTATAGCATTTTATCTTCTGTTTTTCTTTTTGTGAGGCAGTTCATTAAACACATTTCTTCTTAGATCCTGTTGTATTCATTCTGATTCACTAAAGCCCTCTGAGATCAAGAAAAGCCTTCAGGAAATATATATCTGAAACAAACCTGAAACTCTGGAGAACATAATTTTTTTTCATATCAATGTACTCAGCTCAATTTCTTAAGGTAATAATAAAATTTAAAAATGCAAAAGCAAGGAACTGTGTGGGAATTATTCCCCCTACACACTTTCCTTTTCAAACAAGTAAGTGGTAGTGGTGTGTGTTTTGTTTGATTTTGCCTGACTCTTTTGTTGTTATATTTTGAGAGGGTTGTAAAGTTATACAAGTGGAGATAATGGTTTGCCCCATGTTACCCCTGTCCCTTCCCCTTATAGTGGTTTTTGTCCAGGTTTTCCCACCACTCAGGGTGCCCATTCACCTGCTCACCCCCCCCCTTCCCCCCGTTTCTGCTGAGTCATTCCCAGTTGTCCTGCCCCCCTTCATGGCAATTAAGTTTTCCCTGCCCAGCTTGTTCTCGAGGTTTCTGTGTCAGTCACCGTGTCCCCGTGTATGGTTTGTTGTGTGGGTTTTCTCCCACCCCTATGTTTTCCCTATTGGTTCAGTGAAACATATCCTTATCCCTGTTGTAACTACCCTTGGCTGCTGTACCCACCTCACTGAGTCAGAGGTTTGATAAGCTCTTGCTGAGCCTTGGGTGTGTCCACTCTGTCTTGTCCCTTCAAGGAGATTAAAGCTCTTTGGAATACCTTGACGGAGTGCCCCGGCTTCTGGCTTTCTTTATCTCGGGACTCTGGTGGCTTTTCTCTGCAGCTGAACCCACGCAGCTGCCCTGACCCCACCGCAGCCTCAGGGGAGGTTTTGGGGCGGCCTCTGGTGTGGCTCCCACCGCCACAAAGGGGCGGGCCAGCCGGATTCCCCGCCTCTGGCGGCCAGGAGAAGCTGCAGTAAATTGTCTCTATCTTGTTATTTGTAATAAGAAACAAACAAAAAAAATTGCTACAATACAATGAGCACTACACAGCTACTTACCTTACACATTTTCCTACCACACTTGCTGTAAAATGCATGAATAATTTTGCAACCCAGTAAATGGTTACAGAAGGAAAACTTCTTTTATACATACTTTGTCAGCTGGTTAATAAAAGAAGAAATAATTAGAACGCCTTGTTTTCAAAAATGGTAGAAGATATTTCACACCAGCCAAGCTCTGAACCTGTTAGACATTTGACAGGTCTCAATATTTATTGAATGGAAGCAAGTGACACAGGTGATTAAAAATTTTTAGTTTATAATTTAGACAGCCTTGTCATGGTTGATTCTATCATAAAATTTTTCACTTCCTTTCAAAAATACTGAAGAATTCCATAGCCTTGAGTACTTGATTTTCACTTTTAAAAAACAAGTGTTCTGAAGCCATGTTTGGATTGTGTTTCAGTCTTAGAGAACTTTATGAAAGCAAGTTAATTTAGAAATAAGGGAAAGAGAGGAATAGACCAATTCCTGCCAACCTTTCAAATGTCAAGAAAGTTGACAATGGCCTGTACTACCATTCACAGTCCACATCTGAAGTCTGATCATAAGAAAGTTTCTTGACTACCTTTCCTATTACCAATAAAAATTTTCTGGGGAGTAATGTATTTTTTGTTCCTTAGTTCATATTTTCAGGCTTCAGCATATAAAAATGGATAAGTAGAAGACAACCATCACACTTCTCTTAAATCACCTCCCCCTTATTTTTGAAGTATGCAACATGGAGTACATACTTGTCCACACTCTTACAAACTAAGTTTCAAATGAGTTTTTCTTGATTATAGATCACCTATGTGCTATGAATTACATCTTTAACCATAAGTGGTGTCTCACTTTCATTACAGAACAAGTGGGAAAGAGTAAGCCCGAAAAAGCAACTTCTTTTTTAAGATATAAAGCTGAAGTAAATATAAAGTATAAGGTTACTTTAAATTGAAAAGATATTGAAGAAAATAGTATGAATTGTTTTGAAATGTTCTTCAAAAATTTTTGTTATTTCTGAAACAAACAAAAAATTATGGTGAAAAGTTGGCCTGAGCATGTAATTTTTGCAGGAAAACTGTAAGTATTTTATCCTCTATCAAGAACTTCTAAGAAGCAAAGTCCATGTGGCATACCTGAAATTTGCCTCTTGGACTATCCATAAGGCATCTATACTTCCCTATGTCATATAGTAATGCAAGAGGAAGTTTCTCATCCACTTACTAACATGTGCTTTGTGATGTTTCCAAGTTCTGCCAATTTACTCAGCCTGATCCTATGGAGCATTTTCTCTTCTGTTGAACCTCCAAGAGACTTATTTTGACATTAGAGGAAATAGCATGTAATTTTTTCTCTCCCCTTTTTTTTTTATTTTTTTCTTTGTTCTTTTGAGCAACAGACATTATTTTGCATGTTGTTGAAAAATTATTTTCTTACAACATATTATACTCTTATGTTTCAGAGATAACTTGTGCAGCCTTCATGGGCTGATTCCAGGTTTGTTACTTATAAATAGGTTTTTTACATTTTTCATACTCTCCTATTTATATAAACGTGTCATGAGTTGTAGCTGTATAGTTAAATATGTGTCAGACTATCTGTGGAATGTAAGTAATAGATAAAGAGGACAATATAACACAAGCTATCAAAATTAATCAAGAAAAATAACTGAAAATTGCTGTTATCTTCTGCCAGTGACACATAATTTTTTTGAGCTGAGCTGCAAAGGAAGAATTTCACATTAATTTATCTGGGTGATGTTTACCCACAGCATTCTGAACATCTGAAAACTGAAATGCAGTAGACTTTATGCTACATTTTGCTTTACTTACTGCTGTGCCAGTTATATGAAAAGTAGGACAAAAGTGCATGCTAATCAACTATGTGTTTCATATGAGTAAAATCCTGAATGTTGCACAAATTTCAAGTAAGGATGTGATCCACAATATGCTTTTGATTAATGACACCCATTTCTAGAAGCTTCAGCAGGCTTTGGATTAAGTTCTCAAAGAGAGCAGGGTTCAAGGAACAGAATGAAGCTGTTAAAGTCCTGCAAAAATATATGATAAACTGAATACCTTCAGGTAAAGCCAGCACTACTGTTTTCCCAGCATCTGTATACTTTTTTATGCAGGATAATGTTTTCAAGGTGGATCCAAATAAGCCATTACACTGACATACATATGTTGGTAATAACATGGCCAGACTCTTCTGTACCAAACTTGCAACCCAGAGAAAAAATTATATAGTCTTAGAGCAATGATGTGTTTCATTAGCCTGTGGTAAAATATTCCAGAGTGTTTAACAGCATGGATGCTGCACTTGGCCAAACCAGCTCTCAGAAGAAGCAGCAGTGATGACAACTTAATTCAAGCCTTCCAGCTTTGATAATAGCACAGCTGTGAAGTGCTGCTAGGGACATCTTAAATGTTAAAATTGGTCTTCAGTGCAGTGACCCATAAGTATAGCCTTTGGAAATATTGGTGACATTGCAGCTGCTTTCCTTAGACAAGCAAAGTTCATATGCACCTCCTTTCAGATGCATTAGGATAACTTCAGACCCAGCTAAAAGGTTTGCAGAGCCATCACAGTGTACCTGCCACAGAGAGGCTTACCCAACCTATATCAAAAGGTTTATCTCTCCTATTTTCACATGACAACAGAGCTGTGGTTTCTGATATTTGCATTTAGCAGTAAATAAGAAAAAGGCAATGTAGTACCTGAGGAGAAAGCCTAAAGGCACTGGAGTCTGAGATTAGGACTGCTACTCAAAGAAATATACAGCAGCCAGATGAGATAATTATTTTAGATCAAGCTTTTGCTTGAAAATGAAAAGTCTGATCTGAAGAAATTTTTAATATTCTTTACAACAATTTCCTTTATTGAGCCCAAAGGCTCTGACTGTTTCACCCATAGTCTCTCTGGGCAGCAGATTCAGTATAAGTGACCATTATCCTTGCCATAGTTCACCAGCTCATTTATGCTGCTTCATGATGCAGAGCGACAGCTTCAATCAGTTAGGGCTAAAAGTAATTTGGTGGGGTTTGTGGCCTTTTTTTTCTTTCTCTTATGTTAGGCCTGTTCAAAGGCACGTGGTTTTGTGGTATTTACACTAAGTTTTGACCTTGTCATTATGCATAATGTTATTGAGTCCAGAGTCTTGTCTCATCTATCTGACAGGAAAGGAATACCTGGCTTGATGGCATCTTTGTTTTCCTTCCACTTAATGAAACTACATTCAAAATATGGCTTTCCCTTCTCTTTAAAGTGGCATAAATCAGCATTAAGACAAAATGGCTATATAAGGCTCACTCTTGCCCTCCATGTACTGATAGAAGCATCTTTTCCTGAACGCTTCTTAAACTGTTATTTTTTTGCTCATCAAGAAAATTTGTATACAGATTATTTCCCCATATCTGTTCAGTTGTGTGTCTTTATAAATACGTATACCAACAGAAAGGAGGGGATAGTGGCAGGTAGGAAATTGTGGTCTGAGCACCCTAATACCAGAAACCTTTCTTAGCCTAAAACCTTTCTCAGCTGAGTGACTACAATTTGAAGTATGCAGCCTTTCCTTGGACACTCTACAAAGGTGGTGAAAAAACTAAGAGTTGACAGAACATGTGATTTTGTCCAAAGTTTGGATTTCAATACCAACTTTCACATGCATATTGTACGAAAAGGCAGCACTTTGAGGGTCATAGCTACTTGTTACAGATTTTCAGCTATGGATTTCAATTTCTACCCAAGTTATAGACTCCACATGGATGAAAGTAAAATTAAGGGATTTCAGAAAGTTCAAGGGAGAATGCAAGTGTCCATATAGACTTAGCCTTATTTTAGGTCTTTTCCTCTTGGATGAGTGGTTAGATCAAGTCTTAAACAATTTTGATCAGAAAGCAAATATATATTCTTACAATACATCTAAGTTAAACAGGGAATTCAGTACTATGGAAACACAGTAGAATGTTCATAACAAAATAGTATTTTAAAGAAAACTTTTTACCGGCACCATGAGATTCAATAACTTTTTCTCAATATTTTCCCAGTGCTCTGCCTTATATTTACTAGGATTCAGAAGGCCTCCTTTACAATGTGAAGGTAACATGACTGCCCAACTACATATTGAAATATTTTTGATTTTTTTAAAGCATAGAGTTTAAAAGGGAAGTGTAAACAATTAATTTTGTAGATTTTTTTTACAAAGGCATTTATTGCACCCAGACAGAAATTTTCTTGCAGATATCCTTTTAATTCCATAGGCAGGAAGTCCAGAGAAAAGAAAAGCCAGTATAGTTCTGAGCTTACTTTAATAGTAATATCTCAGTGTTATTCATTTCACAGATTGTGAAATTACTTTGAGGATCAGTCCAAAATCTGAAAATATTTTCATTCAGATTTTTTGCATTGTACTCTCTTCGTGTGTGTCTAATTTTTATACGCATGAGTCACTTTTAACAGTGGTGGGAATGGCAGGTATGTGCATGTACTGCAACATCTTTCACAAAAAATTAACATGAAAAATCCTGATGTATTTGCCTATGCCACTGACATTTCCCCCATGTACAGGAAGGGCAAGGATTTTTAAATTATAGGAGTTTTTATTCAAAATGAGAATAGTTACTGTTGTGTGCTTGATCTAGCACCAGAAATTTTCAAATCCCCTTCCAAATGATGCTTATAAATGTTTTTTACATTTGAGATATTACAAAACTAATGAAGATCTTCATATATATAGTACTCCAAGCACCCACTTCAAACATGTGGTTGCACTTAGGAATAACAGTGTTCATAATCTTACATTAGGGAACTCAGACTCAATTCAATGAATTCCTACTCCTATTAAAATTGTACAGCTCTTTCAACCTGCAAGACACTTACAAAATTCTGGTTTCCCTTTAGAGGTTTGAAAAAAGAGTGATTTTGATATATAGCCACTTTTTAAAATATAATAATTAGAATTTTTTTTTTTAATTTACCTTTGTAATCAATAAATATTTGCAATAAGCCAGCATTTCCAAAATGAATCATCACTAACCTGGAAGCATATTATCTGCTTTACACATATGGCATCAGACAGGCAATCTAAGTTGTCATGGTAAGGAAGATGTTTCTCTGCACATGTCTCCAGTCTATGACAGCTGACAAGCAAATTATTCAACTATATGAAGAAAAAATGTGCAAAATTTCATTCATCATGCTAATAGAGAACTTCTTTTACAAGAATTAACTAGGAGACTTGGAAACATTCAACTAATCAACTATACAATTTACAAATATATGAAGGACTAGGAAACAGTTGAGCTTTCTTCAGCACTGAAAAATGGTTGGTCAATGATCCATGTATACCATTGCCTGGTTACTTCAGAGTGTAATGGACCCTTGGGTAAAAAATAGAAAAAAATACAACAGGTATTATATCTGTTTTTCTAGGTCACATTTGTGATCCATGCATAAAAGAAGAGAAAGCTGTATTTTATGATTTGAGATGGCAGAAGGCTCAGATAACTCTGAGGTAACCCACAAGAAATGGAAACCATTAAATGGTAGCCTGTCAGTATTTCTGTCTAACATGTTTAGGACTGCTATATCAACCTTTGAGAGCTAAAAAAAAGAACTACAATAAACTTCAGGACACAGTCTCCAATACTTATGTCAGGACTATGCGAAATTTCTCACTTGTCATAATTATTTTCACTGCATGGGTTATGTCTAACAGACAGGAAGGAAACAGTTGCTTCAAAGAGAACTCTCAGGAACATAATGAATGGACCAAACAATCCTTATCTATCAAATCCGTCAAATTTTTAAATAAAATTCTCTTTCATTTTCTGCTTTTAAACACGTACAGCTGACTCAAAGATTTCAGCAGCTAACGCCAAATGGTTTTGATATGTCATCACAGTTGTCTCATATTTAAAAATGTCAGTGTGATAAAGGTTAACACCCAGGAAAGATTCATCAATTATATCCTTGGTTCTACTAATAATTTTCAGACTGATTTCCAGCAAATAACTCATCTATATTTCCTTGCATGTAAGAGGTCAAAATGATACCTTTGGGTCCACAAACACCCAAACTATTCATAGTGTTCAAAGGTGAGGTACAAACAGAGACAACCTTTAGCATTACACCAATAAGCACATCAAAAAAGTGTCATGCTCACTACTAGGGTGCCATGGACCAAGTGAAAATGGCGTGTGGATAGCAAACTTAAGCAAACAGAAAATGGTTTATTAACAAAAGTTTAGAGAGATATTTCACACTACCATGGAATTTAAATTTGAAAATTAAACATATTTAAGAAACGGAAATTTTGTGTCTGGGTTTATCAAGAGCTCCTCCTGTCTTGATTGAGCAGAGCAACTCTGTATCTGTTTAATAACCAGACATGTAGGAAATTCAACAATTAGGAGTTCTTAAATCTAAGTGCCTCAAAGACCTTAAATCCTTTGATGCATTTTGCATATATCTAAACCAGATGCACAGTACTGAGCAGAAAATAATTTATTCAAATACATGTTGATGTCTGTGAAAATAGGTCATGAAGTTACGAGTTGTCCCTGCAGGGCTTATTCCTTCATCAGGAGGGTGTTACTTCACTGGAGGCTTTACCTCTTACTACTACATACTAGCATATGACAATACCTCCCTTCAGAATAACAGGTTTCTGTAGGCCAAAACATTCCAAGTTACAGGCATCAGAAGGAAGGCTTTCTTACATTACTGAATTTTTTATACCCAAGGAAAGAAATTCATTACACCTTTATAATCACCAAAGTTCACTTTAAAAGGCAATTATACTTAAAGATAACTTTTCCTATTTTCAGCAAAGGAAAGGTGTAATTCTAATAATAGGAAAATAAGAATGTGAGGAGTAAAAAAAGGATATACAGCTGAAATGTGATGATAAATATTACTGAGAGCAAGATTCATCCTTTAGCATTGAGGCAGTGGGCTAATTCAGGGATCTTGTTTTGCCTTTCTGAGTGCTCTCAGTCTGTATTGTCTCATGACTGTGCTCAAATACAATCCTCCTGTCTTTCCTGCATGCACCTTTGGAAAAGTTATTTCATTGAAAGCACAGCTTTTCTATTTATACTGCCTCAGGTAATAATGACTCACAAGTTATCTATATCCGGCTTTGTGTAATATGTCACATGCCAGAAAAGAGCATAAAACTGCATCTTTACCACACTTACCCCATATAATTCATCATAGAAGCTCACTGTCTTCTCGTCATGGAGACCATTTAAAACATGTTAATAGTACCATAGAAAACTTGACATTTTGAAAGGCACACTTTTTACTTGCAGAATTTTTTGGGATCCTAAATGTCTATTGACATTCCTCATGAGATTTTGTTGTGGGGTTTTTTTCTTTGGTCTTTTAACCTATTGCATGAGTCTTTGAAGAAATTATCTAAACCAACAGACTACACACTAGGCTGGCTAGAGCATAATACTCTTCCCAGGACTTTTGTTTGAGCTAAAATACAGTGTAGCTAGGCATGGAAATTGTAGAACTGCAGGCAGAGGAAAAGAACACATACATTTCAAGCAGCTTGATTTAACAACCTACTGATGAATTCATTCATGATCTAATTATCAAGCACACCAGGTAGAGATTCAAGAATATCACAAACCAGCTATCCTAATTAAAAAGATAAAAGTTTGATTATTTCTAAATTGCAGAAACAATTATGGAAGGATAAGTAAAGCTATGGAAATATTACACTGTTGAAGCACAAGTGTACTAGGTAAGACTACAGTCCATATAAATTCATGTCTGTCCTTTTAGCATTTATATTTTACACTTTGTGGGATGCAAACAATATCCATAGAACTTTCAGAATTTGTATATGTGTAATTCCTTTGCAATCACTTCAGACATCAGAATCCCCTTTCAGATCATGACCACAGCTTATTCACTATGATAGAAGTTAGGCTGGTAAGAAACATTATTAATTAGAGGAAAGGGTTCAAAGCAGATTTGGAAAGAGGGCAGTGGTTTTGCTTAAGTCGGTTTTGCTTGAAGCTGGGAATACCAGGGTGGGAAAACTCAATTTGTTGCACCTAGTCCTGCTTTATCCCCTGCCTGTCTTGAGGAGTAGAATTCCTGTGTAGAGATAACACACTCTCACAGACATGCTTGAGCCTCCTGCTGGGGGGGAGAGAGATCAAAAGCTCAGAGATGACGGAAAGCACAGGGTGTATTGGTGAACTGCGTGAGCGCGAGTGTTTCGATAAATTGGTGGAAAGCAGAGAGCTGCCATGGGCTAGGATCAGCTGAGCCCAGTAGCACCGGCTGTTCCTGCTTGTGGCTCTGCCTGGGTGTTGCTCTAAGATCCTCCAGCCAGACAGGTAATTAAATAAATTTACTCTGCATTTCAGCCATGGCTTTAGGGTTGTCGTGGCAACCTTCTTGTTCCAATTCACACAGTATCCTTTACACAGAAATTTGCAACATAATATCAAAACAGCTTGATCTTTTCAGGGACTATGTTGTGAACTATCACTATTTCAACCCTATCACAACAATTTTTATCAATAGTGCACCCTGATTTTCTAACAACTACAATTTCTTATGTAAAAATTAACGTACTGCAAATATGCATATCTTTTAACCTGTATGTTTGGTCCTCCTTTTTTGATGAACAGAAGAATATATAAACTTCTTTTTTTAATAAATGTATTCTTTTTTATTTTGCAGAAATGTTTTTGTTTTTTTTTTCTGTTGTAACATGTAAAAAAGAAGCGCTTGTTTTAGAAATGTAGCTCTGTCACAGGATGCTCTTTAACACTGTCTACCACTCACTTTTCAGAAATAATTGAGAATCTTTCACTGAGATGTGTTAAGAGGCTCTCATATTTGATGAACTGTAAACTTTTTCTTAAAGTTACCTCAGTTTCCATTTAATACCTAAGTCTTTTATTTTGTAATGTAGAATTTCACTTTCACTTACCCAGAGAAAAGGGAGATAGGAATTTATATTTACAGAATTATAATCGCACTAAAAAAGAATGAAATTGAAATAAAAAAGCTGAGTTGCTTTCTTTTTCTTAGTATATTAGTATTGGGCTTTTTCATTTCCACAGAGAGGCTGTCCTAATCAGCTATTTGAGTGGATTGGTTTCCTAAATACATGTCTAATTTTCATATTTTTCAATTACAAGCTTCAAGCAATTCTTCTGTCAAGAATACACTCAAATATTTAACTTTCTTGACCATTATTCTTTTAAATAACCTCAGCCTCTCACAAGGAGGCAGATTGCACCTTGTGATCTTTACATCTGTCTTAGGAGCAGGAAGCAGAATGGAAAGTGATACCGTGGCCTTATTCTGTCTTAAGAGTATAAGATCACTTCAGACATATGAAAAGTTTTTCCACTAGTCAAAGCCTAGGTGCAACAGAGCTCAGTAGTCTAAAGGTATAGCTTGTAAAATGTGTGAATGGGATTGCCTGATACAGTTGGTGGTTGGGGCTCTGTTGGGATATCAAAGCACAATTTGATATCCCAGGATTGGCTTTATATTTGCAACCTCTGCTCCCTGTGTAATAGCCTTCAGTGGCAGTGATCAGAACCAATCAAACTGAAATAATTTAATTTAAAAAGAAAGAGCATCTGCTAATACAGAGCTCTCTTAACTCTGGAGTCACATTTGCTCAATTTGGTTTTGTAATGCAGGACCAATGTGTATGTTGGGGCTGTGTTGAGGAGAGCCCTGTCTAGCCCAATGCTCTCATAAGCCAGAAAGAAGTCCTCCCTACAGAAATCTCCCCTTCTGCACTTTGGCAGGCTCAAATTTTTCCTTCTAATTTCTGTGATACTATTCTAGGTTTGGAGTAACTTTCCTCCCATTGCATTTTTGTGGGCTAAGTGAGTGTGCAAACTCACACACTCATTTTGCTGCTCTCCTGAGCCATTACTGATTTGACTTATTCACTCTTCAAGCACACAAACTAAGAAGACCATAAAAGTTTTCTGCAATCCTGCAAAACATACTCTCCCTGGATTCATGATGTCTTTCAACTTCTTATGATGATCTCAGCTTATTAAACCTATCTGTGATTGTAGTAATGGCAAAACTGATTCTGCTGTGACACTATTGGGAAAAGTTTTTTCTCAGCTTATCATAAAATTGAGTCTGCCCTGTGTGGTGTCTGACTTGTATCTCTCCTCAGCTCATGCATCATCTGCATTTGATAATAAATATCATCTAATCACATGGATGAAACAATCACAGATAGGGAAATAAAAAAATAAAAAAGATTAAAAAGATCAAGGAAAAATTCCCTAAAAGACTATGGAATTGTTTAAATGTCAGAGAGATGTATATGTTAACAGTACATTGACCCATTCTTAAACCTGGCTCAGATAAAATTCCCCAAACACAGAGTAACTAATGTAATATGCACCAGATGTAGAAGGACACAGCCTTCCCCAGTCCACACATACTGGTTAATGCAATTTCACCACTCTCAGTACACCAGCACCATATATTGCATGGATCATTATCCACAGTAGAACTCATTGCAGCAGCACCCTGAGGAACATCATGATCATACTTTTGCTTCAGATGTTACAGACTTAATCACACAGGCCTTATACCCAGGCCAAAATTGAAAAAAATATGTAAGGTTTAATATGACTGAATTTGGATATAAGAAGGACAACTACACAGATAAGAAAACCAGAAAAATTGAATTCCTTAGGATGAAAATATTAGAAAATTTCCAGTAGAGTCTACTTTAATAAAAGTTTCTTAAAAATCCTCTTTAATTTGGAGCCAAAAATCACCTTCTGGAAGAACATTGCATTTACCATTGATGATACCATTGATAATAAAGATGGACCAAATCCCTAACATAGAAACCTCTCTGAAGTTTCAAATTAAATGCAATGAACAGGGTTTTTTGGTTAATGAATTTTGGATTCCTTGAGAGGAATTTTTTAGCAAGAAAAGGAACTGTCCATAGCTTGGGTTGCTAGAGTTGCTTATGAATATCTCATATTTCTAAATGGTAAATCCTCAAAAGAGCAGAGGGAGAGAAAGCAGAATTTGATATCCTGGGACCTGTCTTGTATTTGCAACCTCTGTTTCCTGTGCAATAGCCCTCAGTGGCAGTGATCAAAACCAATCAAGCTGAAATCATTTAATTTAAGTAGAAAGAGCATCTGCTAATAGAGAGCTCTCTTATTTCTGGAGTCACATTTGCTCAATTTGGTTTTGTAATGCAGGACTAATAAAGAGACTGGAAAGTTCAAACTTTATATTATTTTTTAATGATGATGGGTGAATTTTTCAAGAACTTTAAAGCATATATTTTATTTATTTTGTGATTTATAATATCAGGTCAGTTAACACTTCAGGCCAGCAGCTGTTCTTTCTTCTCATCTTGAGTCACAGTTTTCTCAGGTATCTACTAAATAGCATTTTGGATGATACAGAACTATATTTTTCATAAATTGGAAAAATATATTTTTTTAAAAGGCTCTGTGATTTGAGAAAGTGCTTGAGTTAGATGGATTTTTTTACAGATGAGTTTTAAAATATGACCCATGTTTTCAGCAACTGCTGCACATTCTAAGCTTTTTATGCAGTAGATTTGATGCAAATACATACAATTTCGGAGGATGGTGAGTCCTCTACTGAAATGAGAAGAGAAACAATTTTTCCTCAGCATTTTAGAACCACATAGCATGTCTCATAGAAAAAAGTTTCAAATGGACTTTCCAATTAAGCAGTGATTTTGAGGAAGAATAAGGACAATTCTATGTTTTAAACTCAGTTACATTTGTGTTCCCATCATTTTAAGCTGAAGGACTGACTTTAAGAACTATAGCCACATTGCACTGTCTTGAATATACTCACCAAGTATGAAAAAAAGTATTATTAAAGAAAGACTTAAGTATGGATGACCTGGCTGTGGTCATGAAAAGTGTAAGTGCAGGAGCTCACTCTTGTGGACCTGCCTGTAGGGTAAGAAATTTAGTTGTCCAAGTCTTACTTGCAGGCCAGAAACCAGAAAATTAACATGTGGCATCTCAAGAAAAGCTGTGAGAAACGTAGTTTTTCCTTTGAATTTTGCAAGATAAATTGTTAATGGAGATATAACCTTAAAATGTAACATTAAACAGTCCCTATCTTTACCTCTTACTTATCTTATAGCTTTACAGTCCTTACAGAGAGCTTTCTCCAGCCTTTCTCTGTGTTTGGTAAGAAGCTGAGACAAAGGAGTAGGAGACTCTTAGACCTTACCTGTCTAAATTAGAATGGAAAGAAAAAGGAGGAAAAAAAATGCTGATTTTTTTTTTTTGTATGATAGCTGATTAATTAAGTGAAGACTTCTACAGGGATTTCCGGAATACCACTACTTTGAATTTGAAAATGTGTTATAGTGAGGTAATATAACATTTCTAACCCAATTTTAACCTTGGCATTAACTTGCACTTTCTCTTAGATTTGTGCATATTGTTTAGAGCATTTATCTCAGTCTCTGTTTTAGGAAATCTTCATAGATCCCATATTTTCACAAGTAAGAAATAGTTGCTTAAGCAACCTGACAATCTAGGCTTAATTCTCTGGTAAAACAGATATCTGAAATGATCTATTAATTGCTATAGTAGCAAGCTTTTAATTTCATTTCTCCAAAACTGCTGGATGGTACTTTGGTCACATATAGTTAAATTTCAGTTTTTTAGTGTTGATCCATCATCTATGTATATTTTTTAAAGGATTTTAAATTAAAATTGTAATTCAATTATTTAAAGCATTTGCAAATTCAAGACACTGGATACAGTAAATGATCTATATAATTGCTTGTGTTTGTATATGTCTATATCCTGTGTGCACACACTGCCACAGATAGAAACTATAGGTACATAAATCTCTACACACTTGAGATATATATGATATGTGCAGATAGACAGAAAGACACATGGATGAATGAAGGAAATTCTTTCCTAGTAGTTTCTGCCATTACATATGTACATTGGGAGAAGTTGAATAATTTCTTTCAAGGAGAGTCTGACATCCCTGCAGAGGAGAGCAGTCCCTGAGGTCTGTACTCTAACCATAATAGGAACAACCTTTGCACTTCTCCATTAATCCTAATTTTGTTTATGATATTCACAAGGAAACATTATGTCACTGTTACTAAGCAAAAAAGCTCCTCTGAAGCATTTTAATATCATTACAGGCTTCAAAGGAGGAAGCAGCTTTCACATACCAATTTCATGCCTCTCAAAGCCCTGGAAAGCATATTCCTTTTTTATTTTGGTTTGGGCTTTACCTGGGTTTCCCCCCCCACCCCGTTATTCTCAACAAAATTCTGATTATTTTACTTCTTTCATTCTTCCTAGGATTTTCTGAAAGTTTTCCAACACCTAATAAGACAAAGAACAAAGAACTGCTCCCCCTACTCGAACTTCTGACTCATCCCAGGAATTCAAGGTATAGATTAATTCTCTTCTTCAGGACCTTGTATTCTTTTCCAAAGCATTTTCTCATAATACTTGTAAACTTGTAAAGATAAATTAGGTTAAGAGAATAGAATAAAAATTCCTTAGAATAGCAGAATAAGTAGTGGAAAGAGATGGATATTTTTTAGCTTTTCACTCTTTCCACTTTCCCATTGAACACTTGAGGTAGTACAAAGGTCTCCCTGTGACTGCCTCCTCTGTTGCATCAAGACCAATATTGGTGCCTGCTATTTCAAATAGCCCTGTTAATCTGAGCACTGGCTAACAGGCAAAACGTGACCAGTATTTTCTTGAATCTGAGGCAAAAGCCAAGGCTGGACATAGTCACAGCTGCAGTGTCAGGACAAACATAGAAGGGTGTTGGTTCTCTGCTGTATGGAGGTTGCAGACCATGCTTTCCACCAGGCAAACCTAATGGAATCAGAGTGGTTTTCTTCCTTCAAGTACATGGACGTCTGGATATTCATAGAGTCAGAGAATTATAGGATGGTTAGGGCTGAAAAGGATCTTACACATCATCATCCAGCTCCAAACCCCATGCCACTGGCAGGAAACCTTCCACTAGACCTAGTTCCTTAGAGCCCCATCCAGCCTGGTCTTGAACACATCCCAGGATGGGTAGTCCACAGCCTCTCTGGTCAACCTGTTTCAGTGCCTCACCACCCTCACAGTAAAGAATTTCCTACTAACATTGATCTAAACTACCCTCCTTCAACCTAAATCCATTCCCCCTTGTCCTGTCAGTACATATCTTGCTAAAAAGTCCCTCTCCTTCTCTGTTAGTCCCCCTTTATGTTCTGGAAGGTGCAGTACGGTCTCCCCAGAGCCTTCTCTTCCCCAGACTGAACAACATCAATTCTCTCAGCCTGTCTTCATAGAAGAGGTGTCCCAGCTCTGGGATCAACTTAGTAGTTCTCTTCTACACTCTTTCCAACAGGAGCATGTCTTTTTTGTGTTGGGAGCCCCAACCTAGAAACAGTGCCCCAGCTGAGGTCTCATGTGGTCAGTGGGGAAGAATCATCTCCTTTAACCTGCTAGTCACTAATCTTTTGGTGCTGCCAAGGATGCAGTTGCCTTTCTGGGCAAAATTAGGAATAAAGAAAAGTTCCTGTTTCCAAATAAATGCAGGCAAGACTTTATCATTTTCCAACTAAAAATACATGTAAAATTTAATTCAGAAAAGATCTGCTCTGGAATAATATAATGAAAAATTTTGTTGAGGCACTGCAAATGTTAATGCCTTGCCAGTAACAGATTTTTTCCATGGTCACTAACAGAGCCATCTGGTTTAACAGTCTTACTCCAGGTCTGTTTAGAGACAGTTTCATTTCTAACCTCCTGGTGAACTTAAGGGAAAGACACAATTGGCTGGTTTTAATTTACATTCTAAACACACCGCATGACAATTGAAGGAGGAGAAGTTATTTCAGTCTTGACTTATAACTAACATAAATATCTGCAAAATGTATGTATGTGTCTAATTTTCCAAGCATTTGGCCTTGATTGATAAATACACATAGAAAAGGTTGATGTATCTATTAAAAATAGATTATGTACATTTTTGAATATTTAACAATAAAAATATTCTAGTTACATGCAAAAGTCTCATTTCAAGACATTCACATATCTCCATGGAATATTTTTCCTGTATTGTACCATGGCAATGAACCTTTAAGGAATTTTGTAAGTAAATGTGGCAAAAACATTGATTGTGAATTTATTTTCCTTATAATTAATGTATGTTTTCTTTCTCTTTAGAACTTCTGCCCTTGTTAGATGAGGGATTTGAACAATTCCTTTTTACAATGCCACAGATTCTGAGGTCGATCTGGGTAGAAATGGACAGAAAAGAACAACAAATGTATCAAAAAATATACAGCAATTTTCATGGCTACGCACAAGAAAAGGTTGTGAGCACATACAACTTAGCTGTGAGAGCCCTCAGACGTATGTCCTGCTAAAACTTGATTAAGAAATCCAACATTAGAATTATAGAGACAATTAAGCCTGGGTTTTTAAAGAAAGCTAACAGGGCTTTCACCACCCTTGTCATAACTTGCTAAGGCAGTATGTGCTACTTTGTCATAGGAACGAATTGTGGCTTCACCCTATAAAATTAAGATCAGCATTCTCACCCAACCTAATATTTTTACACATGTAGACTATGATTAAGACTATGCCTTTTCTATAAACAGTAGGAGATAAGGCTTGCTTGTGAAAAAAATCTGAAGGGAACCAACAACTGCATCTGGTCTTTAAGACAGTCTAGATGATTCTCAGTCATTACAACATTAGAACATTATACAGAGACATTTTTTAACTCTGGCCATGTCAGTCTGGTCCTGCATTACTTTGCCAAGATATGTAGTATGGGTCCACAAAAATTCATCACTTTGCCTCAAATCTCAGCTCCCCAGATTAAAAGATCTGAAAATAAAAACAGTACCAGCAAGGAGAAAGTGAAACTATACCCTCGGCTTGGTGTGGAAACCCATTTACAATTATCATGAAAACTCAAGAAAGAACAAAAAAGATGTCTGCCATTTTTTTCACTTAAAGTGTGTATCTCAGCCATAACAGTGGAGGTTAAGGGTCGCTGAATTTTTAGTATCCTGCTTTTTTCCTGGGTAATAGCAAGAATATTTGGTAATCAACTAATCTGAACCAGGAAGTCAGGATTCACTGACTCATTCATAGCACACAGAGTCACAGAATAGGCTGAATTGGAAGGGACCTTCAAGGATCATCGAGTCCAACTCCTGGCCCTGCACAGCACCATCCTCAAAAGTCACACCATGTGCCTGAGAGCATTGTCTAAACACTTCCCAAACTATGTCAGCTTGGTGCTGTGACCACTTCCCTGGGAGCCTGTTCCAGTGCCCAACCACCCTCTGGGTGAAGAACCTTCTCCTGATCCAACCTAAACCTCCTCTGACACAACTTCAGGCCATTCCCTCAGGTCCTGCCACTGGTCACCACAGAGAAGAGATCAGTGCCTGCCCCTCCTCTTCCCCTCACAAGCAGTTTGTAGACTGCAATGAGGTCTCCCCTGAGTCTCCTCCAGGCTGAAAAGACCAAGTGATCTCAGCTCCTCCTCACATGGCTTCCCCTCTAATTTCATCACCATCTTCATGGCCCTCCTTTGGACACTCTCCAATAGCTTAAGTCTGTTTTAGTATTGTGGTACCCAAAACTGCTCCCAGCACTCGTGGTGAGGCTGCCCCAGTGCAGAGGAGAGCAGGACAATCCCCTCCCCTGCCTGGCTGGTGATGCTGTGCCTGATGCCCCCCAGGACACCCCAGGCTGGCCCTCCTGGCTGCCAGGGCACTGCTGACTCCTGTTCAATTTGTCAGGACCAGGACCTCCAGGTGCCTTTCCGCAGTTCTGCTTTCCAGCATCTCATTCCCCAATCTCTCCATGTATCCAGGGTTACCACAGCCCTGGTGGAGAATGTGACACTTGCCCTTGTTGAGCTTGGTATGGTTGGTCATTGTCACAGGTTCCTCACTCTTTAAAGAAGGCTTGCAGTTATGTTCAATGGAGTACATAACTGTGCAGTTCAGAAAGCAAATAAATAAGACATAAAGATAATAATCAATGTTTTCTCTGAGCATTGTAATAAGTTAGAAAGCTGGTAACATGATCATTATTCAATTTCAGGTTTACATTTTTAAAAACTACTAGTTTAAGCCTGTGTAGTTGTTCTTACAGAAATGCTCCACTGTGTATATTTCTTACATCAGTTAATAGCAAACTGTCTGGCTTCTACTAGATTAGGATGTGTCGGAAAGCAAACATGATTTTAATGTTACCCTTTGAAGAGTACGTGACAACTGCATTCACTACAGTCATCCCACAAGTACTATTAGGAGCAGTTGCTGCCAAGTGTTTCTGAAGTCCTTCAGCCCACTGTGAGAATAAAATATTTCAACTCTGGAGAAAATAAATTTAAATAATGTGATTTTACTAAACTGCATCCTAATTACACGTAATATTAAATGGTAATTACAGAAGATGCAAAACAAGCTTCAAGTGATGTTTAGGATTTGAAAAAGTTTTCTCTTTTTTCCCTAAAGTCTCTTTAACAAATCATGTAAATTAATTATTTGGGTTTCTTAATTTCTATAATTCATTCAAGGAAAAAAACCCTAAACAGATAAAAAAAGATAACATCAGCCAACTGTGTAATCATGACAACACTAAATACAGTTGTAAAACAGCATTTTTGCCACTAAATTCTCATTAAAAAGAAAGCTATTATTTGATCTTAACTTATAGGTCCAGTGGAAGTGAGATGAAACAGAAAATTAGCAAAGATTCATGTTGTTTCACTAAATGTTCTTCCCAAATTAACCAAACTATGGTATAAAGTATAATGTCACTATAATACAAATGTAATAGGTAGCAGATAATAGAGACTTCTTTCAGATCCACTGATCCAGCCCTACAGCATTTGCACAGATTAGAGGAAAGTGGAGTTATGAAAATATAGATGTATGTTACTGCATAGAGTAGAGACTGTGAGGAGGAAACACATCTCTGGAAATCTTTCTTGGGAAGAGTTTGGGAAGAGACTGCAGCTGCACCTAAGTCCCAGCTCCTGCAACTGGATCACAATGGCCCCAGTTCAGCACTGCAGGATTGGGGAAGAGGGGCTAGAAAGCTGCATGGGGAAAAAGGACCCTGGGCTGCCAGCAATGTGCCCAGGTGGCCAAGAGGGCCAACAGCATCCTGGGTGACATCAAAAATAGTGTCGGGGACATTGCAGTGTGCAGTAGTAAGGTGGTGATTGTCCTGATTTGCTTGGTCCTGGTGAGGCCCCGCCTTGAGTCCTGTGCCTCTCACTTCACGAAAGACATTGAGGTACTGGAGCATGTTCAGAGAAGGGCAATGGAGCTGGTAAAGGGCCTGGAGCACAAGTCCTAAGAGGAGTGGCTGAGGGAACTGGAGTTGTCCAGCTTAGAGAAAAGGAGATCTTATTCCTCTCCACAACTACCTGAAAGGAGCTTTTAGTCAGATGGGGGTCAGCCTCTTCTCCCAGGCAATTAGTGAAAGGACAAGAAGCAATGGCCTCAAGCTGCACCAGGAGGTGTATTAGCAAAATGGGGTATCCACAAAAATGTCTTCATAAAAGGGTTGTCAAGCATTGCAACAGGCTGCCCAAGGAAGTGGTGGAGCCACCTAAATTATTCTATTATTTTACATTATCCTCAGTCTATGCCAAGTGTAATATAATGGATTCTATTTGTCCTGAAATCCCTGTCTTTTCTGTTTTGCCCTCAGGACTCTTGAAACAAGCAGAAATAAAGTAGGATAAGAAAACTGAATGCCAATGGCTAAACTACATATTGTTTAATTTTATTGTAAAGACAGTCTCTCAGAAATGACTGGTCTCCTACTGAGAATGAAAAGCTACTGAGCATGAACTTAGAATAGATGGTTTGAACCTGTGTGGATCTCTGCCTGTATTGAAGGCCTCAGCATCCTGACTGAATACAGAGTAACTGGAAAGATCAAGCATCTTTTCTTTAACTTTCTTCATCCCTTAGTGGGAGATAAATTCACTGTGGGAATAAAATTTAAACCTAAGAAAATAAGAATGCATCTTTTAAGAGTTATGAAGGAGATTTCTCTAATTTTTATCTAACTTTTCCTTTTGTATAAAATGTTAGGCAAAACTCCAATGGATGCTTCTGTGCTTTGAAAATGTCAGAAGCTTGTAAACACTTGTGAGACTGCATATTGCTTTAGTACTAATTGGCAAAAAGTGTTTAATTTCTGAACAGAGTAATAGGAATTTACTGCTAGCAGACACCCATACTGTGAAGGCCAATCAAGGTCTTTCAAAACTCTGAAATAAAATACCCCTGAACTCATATAATCAATCCATGGTCATTTATACCTCTATGGATTCTACTGAAAAATACTTGGAGGTTTGAATAGGGGCATATGAGAGAAGCCTTCAGTTCACTGTGGGAATAACATTCTTCAGTTCTGCAGAAACTAATTTTTAAAAATGTCATTTTGCCTCTTTTAGGTCAGGGTTATCAAGTGTCTCATTGTTCTTGATGTATTGTGACATTGCATGTACAAAGAAGGACTACGTAACTGGTGAAGGGTCTGAAGCACAAGTTTGATGAGGAGCAGATGAGGGAGCTGGGGGTGCTTAGCCTGGGGAAAAGGAGATAAAGTTTTTTATCACCCTCTACAACTGACTGAAAGGAGGTTGTAGCAAGGTGAGGTAACAAGAGATTGGATAGGAAGAAACAGCCTCAAATTGTACCGGGGAAGTTTATATTGGATATTAAGGAAAAATTCTTCACCAAAAGGGTTGTTTGAGCAGTGCAACTAACTGTCCAGGGAAGTGGTGGAATCACCATCCCTGGAAGTTCTCAAAAAAAAATGTGTGGATGTGCCACTTGGAGACATGGTTTATTTGTTGTCCTGGTATTGTTAGGTTAATAGTCAGACTGGATGATCCTAGAGGTTATTTCAAATCAAAAATTGTATAATTCTATTACATCAATATTAAAGTAGACACCTATTATATATTACCAGTCTAAGCAACTTGACCATGTAGTGACACTTCTTAGAAGACTAATTTATTCTGAGCCTGATTTTAGACTTTGAAGACTCTTGATAAGACTTCGTTATCAGATTTAGTTTGAAGTGGGATATATATTAAAATATGGAAAAACATGTACATATATAAATATAAATATATATAT
>WBNO01019958.1:0-15209 GCA_013400575.1 Peucedramus taeniatus
TAATAATAATTTTATTTTATATAAAATTCCCTCTGAGGATGTGCAACATAAATACACTCACTTCACAGAAAAATGAATTTTACCTCATGGATTTTCTGTACATTCAGTTTTATCCAGCATTTCTAAAGGAAAACAAGGGATCAAAAATATATTTACAAGGGTAAATTTATTTATCAGGGTTTGTATCTTGATTTTTGATATAAAATACACATATTGAAGGCTTTGATACAGCAGAAAAATAAACCATAATTGGAAATTAAACAGAAACATTTAGGTTGGAAAAGACTTCTGAAATTAAATCCAACCTTAAATCTTTGAGTCCAACCTGAAATTTATCCATTTTCCCATTTTCTTTCAATGGAATTAATTGAGATGATCACCATGATTCAGAATTTTCATGGAAAATCAGGATTACCTCAGTCCCATGGGTATTTTCAGAGAGAAGCACCTTCACCAAATAAATTGAATTAAAAGGGATTATGGCCAATTCTTTTTCAGAACTGAAGGACCCACAGAAAATCTCAGCAAAATTCAATTTCTGCATTTATTTGATGATCAGAGGATGAAATAATTAATAAATTAATTACATTACATTAATTAATAATAAAGATAGAAAGCATTATTGTTGATGTTCACAGGAACCCCAAATAATTTTTCACAGTATTCCAACATCAATTTGCCTTAATTTCCTAGGAGAAACACCCATAATTAGCTATTTAACAATAAATATTTCTAACCATGAAAACATGAGAAAATAAAGGAAGTTAAAAAAAAAAAAACCTCCTCAAAATCCAATGTAATTTTGCATAAAAACAAAACCATTAAAGGTTTTCCTCTTCGCTGGTTTTACTGCCTCACTCTGATTTATGGCAGCACTGGCAGAGATGTGGCACTAACTTTCAAGAATTCTGATATTTTACCTCTCTGTACCTCCAGCAATTATTGCTGAAGAAGAAAAGCTTCAATAGTTGGGGTTTTTTTGTGTGTAAAATCACCCTCAGCCAGGGCAAAAATGTCATTTAACCTTATTTATAACCCTGAGCGCTCCCCTGATTTCTGTTAGTGGCTTGGAAATTCCTAAAAACTTCACCTTAATTTAATAACTCCTGGGTGAACATTTATGCAAATGAGTGGCACTAGATTTTAGGGGGGAAAAAACAGAGTTTAGCAAGGCAGAGGGGAAAAATCAGAGTAGAAAATGAGATTATCCATGGGAACTTTGATAGAACAGGAGCTGAATCCAGGAATCCACGAGCTCTGGGGATGAACCAACAGCAGGAAAACGTCCTGGATTTAAGATGATTTCCCAGATTTAAGGGGAGAAAAAAAAAAGAGTTTAGCAAGGCAGAGGTGAAAAAAAGTCAGTGTAGAAAATGAGATTATCCATGGGAACTTTGACAGAGCTGAATCCATGAGTTGGGGATGAACCAAGAGTGGGAAAACATCCTGGGTTTAGGATGAGCAGGAATGAGGGATGGGGAGGGATGGAGAGGTTGGGAAGGGATGCTCCACGTCTGTTGGGTTAATTGGGACCCCACTGGACAGCTTAATGAGCTCATCAGGAAAACTGAGTCATTTTCCCTCTAATTTCTGATAATAGCTTGGAAATTCCTACAAACTTCACCTTAATTTAATAACTCTTGCATGAACATTTATGCAACTGAGTGGCACCAAATTTTAGGGGGAAAAAACAGTTTAACAAGGCAGAGGGGAAAAAAACAGTGTAAAAAATGAGATTATCCATGGGAACTTTGACAGAACAGAACTGAATCCATGAATCCAACAGTGGGGAAGCATCCTGGGTTTAGGATGAGCAGGAATAAGGGATGAAGAGGTTGCTCCACGTCTGTTGGGTTAATTGGGATCCCACTGCACAGCTTAATGAGCTGCTTAGGAAAGCTGATCCTTTTTCCATGGGAGAGCTCTCCTGTTTGGGAGCCAGTGAAAGGGAAGGGCTGATGATTTAATTATGATGCACGCTAATTCATCCGTGGAAGTTTGGGCTCAGGTTCCAGCAGAGGGCAGGTACCTGGTTTGGTTTACAGAGCCCTGACAGCACCAATTGAACATTTAATTATGGCTGGGAACTGGATCCCAAGGAGAAGGGAGCCCTGGGCAGGGCCTGTGGGATGCCAGGAGGGCAGGAATTTGTTTACTCCAGGCTGAGGCAGCATCTCAGTTGTCCTGCCCTTCCCCAGGACAATAACTGCAAAGTGATTAATGGAGCTGGAATGGGAGCTTTGGTTACACCAAAAGACAACCCTACACCTCTGTGGTGTTTTAATTAACAGCCAACGCTTCAAATTAGGCTGGAACTGCTGCAGTAATTACCCCTTCTGAGGAAAAAGGGGTTTTCTGGGATGTTCTGTGGGACTGGAAGGTGGGATGGGTCATTTTGGTTACAGTCAGCATCGCAAAATCCTGAATTTAATACCTTTAATGCAGGTTGTGAGGGATGAACCACAAAAATCCTGCAGGACAATGAGCACAGCGTGAGGAAAACCAGACTTTTAGTCAATCCACGGATGTCTGTGAGGGGATTAAACCAAAATTCCCAAAGTCTCATCTCCAGGGTCATCTCCCAGGTTTTGGTGCCACCTCCAGAAGTGAAGCGGCCAAACCCACCATTGTAGAACCAGGCAGAGAAAAGCAGCAAAACCCCAAAGGTTCCTTCAGCAACTGGGCACATTTCATGGAACACACTTAAAATCTCACAGGATGGCAGGAAAATTCCTAAAACACTGTTAATTTTTTAATTGCCAACCCCTTGCCCACATGTGAGTGGCACAATAATGGTGACATCACCAGCAGGGGCTGAGTTTGCAAAGATCCCTGAGCTTTTTCCAGCAGCTTTTCCCATCAAACACAGCAACTTCTCACTACAAACTGAGTTTAGTTTTATGTTAAATCTCAAAATAAAGATAATCTCTCCCTAGAAGCCAAGATAAATTAAATTTATTTTGTCATAATGATGGCACTGCAGAAGCCTGGAGCAGCACAGGATCTGCTTCCTCTGGCCACCAGGATAAATCCCTTTATTTTTCCCCCACAATAACCAGGGAAACAATTTCTAATCAATAAGATATTCCTTGGCAAGCCTGAAGGATTCAAGGGAAAGCCATGACCTGTCTGCTATGCCAATGAGTCAGTCAGAAATATCACCAGCATCAGCAAATATGACAAAATGATGAAGAGCCAGGGAGGCAGCAGAGATGGGGCTGCAGGAGCCAGGGATGCTCCAGCCCAGGGACACCTCAGGCTGGTGCCACAAGGGACAAGGAATGGAGGGACAGGACACAGGGCAGGGTTGGGTGGGATATTGGGGAGAAATTCCTCCCCAGGATGGAGATCCCTGCCTCTCCCAGAGCTGCAGCTCCTCCTTTCTTGCCATCTGAACTTCCCAGGCCACAGAGCAAAACCACAAGTGAATGTTTTGGTTCCTCTCTCCGCCTCATTTCCTTCACACCTCGGGATGAAATCACTATCCATGTTTGTTAAAAACAGCAAAGGCATCATTTCCCTCAGAAAGGCTGGGAAATCTTCTCCCATTTCCCTCAGAAAGGCTGGGAGATCTTCTCCCATTTCCTTCAGAAAGGCTGGGAGATCTTCTCCCATTTCCCTCAGAAAAGCTGGGAGATCTTCTCCCATTTCCCCAGGGTTTCCTCTCAGCACGGAGGAGCTGCAGAGGAAGCTCTGCAAACCCACACCCCAAAGCTCTCTGGGGCCATGGCAGAGGATTTCCAAACACAAATAAAAGCTTGAAATTTCTCATCTGAGCTCAGAAGTGCCCAGGAAAAGCTGTGCCTGCAGCACCTCCAGACGTGAGGGCACAGGAGGAGCCAAACTGGACATTCATGAGAAACAACCAAGAGCAAAAAGCTGTGCCCGAGCCAGGCAAAAGGAACCCAACCCCAGCCACCAGCTGCAAACTCCAAACAGCAATTGCTCCTTTTTCCCTTTTTTCCCCCATTTTTGTTGCCTGGTGCTGCCCCTGCCTGTGGTGCTGGTGGTCAGGGCAGTGACAGCAGTGTCACGTACTGCCACGGCCATCTAAAGAAAGAAATTCAAATTGTTCCTAGAAAATAACCACTTTGCCAGTTGCTGCCTCCTGCAATAGCAAACACATTAGCCTGACTCTCTGGCTGTTAAATCAGGGAAGCCAAAGTGCACAGCAGTTGGAAAAAGGAGCTTTTATGGGGCTGTGCTGGTTCACAGCACAACCTCCTCTCCTCTGAAACGCCACCGCAGATGCTCGAGTGCTGATTGCAAAATGATTTGCTGGGGAAGTGGCAAACAAACAGCAAATAGTGGTGTCTGAATGCTCAGACTTGGGGAAAAGGGCACAGCTGGCAGCAGAGGCTGCAGGAAGGAGATGTTGAGCTGCAATGTCTCACTTAACCCAGCTCATGCTGGAATCCGGGCACAGGGAGTGAGGATCCCTCAGCTCTGGGCTGTGACCTGCTCCTCTTCCATCTGTGACCACCCAATGACTCCTCCTTCTCTCCTGCAGCCAAACATTCAGGGTCAACCTCCAGAAATGGGATTTGTGTCCATCCCACTGCAGGGCAGAACCCACTCCTGAGAGACCTGCAATGGAGATGGAGCTCGAGCAGAGTGAGGTGCCACCAGCACCCACACCAGGGCACCCAGTGCCACCAGTTCACCCACACCAGGGCACCCAGTGCCACCAGCACACTCACCAGGGCACCCAGTGCCACCAGTTCACCCACACTAGGACACCCAGTGTCACCAGCACACTCACCAGGGCACCCAGTGCCACCAGTTCACCCTCACCAGGGCACCCAGTGCCACCAGTTCACCCACACCAGGGCACCCAGTGCCACCAGTTCACCCACACCAGGGCACCCAGTGCCACCAGTTCACCCACACCAGGGCACCCAGTGCCACAGGAGCAGCCAGAGCAGCTCCAGACACAGATATGGATTCACCTGCTGGATTTAAACTGGGTTTAAACTGCACCCAGAGCAGCTCCAGGCACAGAGATGGATTCACCTGCTGGGTTTAAAGTGCACCCAGAGCAGCTGCAGGCACAGGAATGGAATCTCCTCCAAGCACAGGGATGGATTCACCTGCTGGATTTAATCTGGTGCAAGGACAGGAGGCAGCAGAGCAGCCCTGAGCTCTGACTGATGTGGGTTATCCCACGTGGCATAAAGCCTGGAGTGAACTCATCACAACTTTAGGAAAGAAATATGAAGCAGCAGAGTGTGAGGCAAAACCTGCATCACCTTCTCTGGTGGCAGGAATTAAGATGCCAACATGAGGGATTGTTCACCTGGAGAAGGGAAGGGTCCAGGCAGAGCTCAGAGCCCTTCCAGGGCCTGAAGGGGCTCCAGGAGAGCTGGAGAGGGATTTGGGATAAGGGACGGAGGGACAGGACACAGGGAATGGCTCCCACTGGCAGAGGGCAGGGATGGATGGGATATTGGGAATTGGGAATTCCTCCCTGGGAGGGTGGGCAGGCCCTGGACTCTCACTCTCACCCCAGCTCACTGCTAACAAGCACAAACTCCCATTTCCCACTCGCTTCATCTTCCCAGCTATGGACATCCACCACAAACAAAACAACTTTAATTTAAGAATCATCCAGTTTCTAATTAAACAGCCATAGGCAGCTGGCTGGATACATTTTAATCAGTTTCAATAACGTATTGATTGGATACTGAAGCTTAAAAATTAAAAGTAAAAAGATGACCGGGGAATTGTCCCATCTCAGCCCAACAGTAGAACCCTCTGTAAATAACTCCTCTTTTAACCATCAGCTAAATGAACACTTCAATACTGCACTACAAAGTCTTCTGCAAAATTACTTTAACTAACAAGCAGAAATTTATCAGCTTCAGCCAAAATCAATGCTGAAATCAATTTGAACACTGGTTGTGTCTAAAGGGGCTCATTGGCAATTTAGGGAAATTACACCATGTAAATGCCTGTGCTTTAATTGAACAGTTTCATCAACTAGGCTGTGATTGCTGTCCATTCATTTATTTACTTTCACTGCAGCTCCCATTCTGCAGAGGAATGGGTTTTGTCAGGCTCCAAGGAGGTGCTTTATCTTCATTTTATGCACTTTTGTGCAGAACGGATTTTATGGGGTGGCCGGGCTCCTGCCAGGGTCACAGGCAGTGAGTGACCAACAGGCACTGGTCACTTCTTCAAACCCCACTGGGATCCCACAAAATCCAGGGGGAAACTTCTAACTCAGCCAGGTAGGGCTGCTCCAACACCTTCACGGGACTAAAAATAAAAGCAAACCAGAGAAGCAGAAAAAACGCACAGGAAGGAGATAAAGGGAAATGCCTCCACAGGAATTAAGGGAGATGCAATTTGAACACTTCCAAGGGTCAAAGATGTGTTTTGATGCCAAACAAGTCACTGTACCTGACTGTGATCCTGCCCTGAGCACCAGGCTGGGACAAGAACTGTGGGGAAAAGGTTGGGAGAAGCTTTCCTGGGAGTCACCCAGCAGTGAAGCTCTCGCAGCTCCAGGCTGGGAATCTGCAGCTCCATTCCTGCTTCTGTCACTGCTGGGCTGCCTGGGGAAAAGATTCCAGCTCTGTCTCCATCCACCCTCTGCCCCAGAGCCAAAAGAATCTGTGAGTTAAAGTGTTTTAAAAAGAGGCAAATGACATTTATTGTGTTACACCTGTGCAGGAGAAGGGAAGGATCCAGGGAGACCTTGGGGAACCTTCCAGGGGCTAAAGGGGCTCCAGGAAAGCTGGAGAGGGACTGGGGACAAGGCATGGAGGGACAGGACACAGGGAATGGCTTCAGACTGGGAAAGGGGAGATTTAGATGGATCTTGGGAAGGATTTCCTGGCTGGGCTGGAATTCCCAGAGCAGCTGTGGCTGCCCCTGGATCCCTGGCAGTGCCCAAGGCCAGGCTGGATGGGGTTAGGAGCACCCTGAGACAGTGGAAGGTGTCCCTGATCACGGCAGGAGATGGAATGGGATGGGATTTAAGGTCTCTTCCTATCCAAACCATTCCAGGATTCTGTGAGATTCATATGGAAAACCAGCAACAAACGACCAGAGGAGAGGAACAGCCCTGCTAAGATTTGGGCTGGGTTCCCACAACATCTGAGGTGTTGTAAAGAACAAACTGGGAGCCCAGAGCTCCTTCCTGACAGCAGCTCTGGGATAAACCAGGAGAATCCAGCCTTGCTCAGCCTAAGCTCCTCAGGGCAGCATCAAACCCAGGTCACTCCATCACCACCCCAGACACAGAGCTGCATCCCCTCCCCACAAACACAGCCCAACTCCTCCAGCTCCCTGGCTGCCTTGGGAAGGCTGAGCTGGAGCAGAGGCTGGGCAGAGCTACAGAATAAAGCAGGGATTGATTCAAAGGATCTCCTCCATGGATCCACCTTGGGCAGCACAAGAGCCCAGCCAGGGCTGCAGCCAAGAGGAACCAAAATGGTCCCAAAATGCTCGAGCGGGCACGGGGTCTCTGCCTTGGATCAGTTCTGCTCCATTTGCACCTTGGAGTTCATTGTCCCATCCCAGCTTTAGCCCATGNCCTCTGCAGGGCTGCCTTTGCCCCCCAGCAGTGCCAGAGGATCCCCAGCTCTGTCCCAGGGCGGGTTCCAGGCTGTGGAGCAATCCCAGCTCCAGGGATTCTCCCACACTTTCCATTCCATGTGCTGATGGGGCACCCCAAGGTTGGCTGAGAGAGGGAATGAGGGGAAGGGCAGATGCTGGAATGTTCAACCAAACTGCAGAATTGCTCCAGGAAATTGCTCAGACAAATTAAGCTCCCTCATTTCTCCCTGCTTTCCAGGCTATCCAATTTTTCCGTGTGGGACATCAGCCACAGCCACTTCTCTCCCAATTACTCAACTTCCAAGTGAAGCCTTCTGCTCTCACAGCATTTTGCTAAGATGGGAACTGATGTTCCCATTCCTTCCCTGTCTCCCAGATCCTGGTAACTCCCAAATTAATTAGGGCATCATTGGGGCTTTATGGTTATTTTTTCTTTATGCTCCTGCTGCTGGAGGCTCCAAGAGAACCCAGGGAGTCACAAAACCTCACTGTAAAATAAATCCCAGGAGGCTGTGCCCTGCCCTAAACAGAGTTTAGGACATCTCACTTGTCCTTTCTCCTTGAAAAACAAAACCTAAAAAAACCCCAGGAAATAAGAATAAAACCTTCATTTTGCTTCTGTATAAAGGAAATAGTGATGCTTTAGACACATCATGTGAGAAAGACCTGACAGAGGAATTATTTTTCGGAGACAGACACTTCTTCTTTGTAATATTTAGGTTCAAAATATACAAAACCAAGGATTTGAGGTCTAAATAATTTAATGAAGGTGCTCCTGAGACTGGCTGGCAAAGCACATCCAGCCATTCCAAAGGAAATCCTTCACCTAAGGAAAGATCTCCTCAGAGGAGTCTCTGCAGGCACTGATGGAGCCCAAAGATGCAGCACAAAGCAGATCCTTTAAATGCCTTTTGGACTGACCAGTGAATGATTTGTTTAAAAAAAAAAGCAATTCAAGCAAATCCAGAGAGGACCTGCCACAGAGATGTTTGGGAAGAGCTTAAATCGTTCATCCTCCACCCCACCAGCATAAAATGGGCAGATAAGGTTCAAAAAATATATCAAATTGGACTCAAATATCAGAGTAAATGACAAAGCTACCTACATCACCTGGCAAACAGGAGAGCAGCACACTCTGTGCTTTGCCACAGCAGATTTTACCTTTTTTTGGACAATCTTCACCCAAAACAGGGCACACTCTGCCCGCTGAGCAGCACTGGGAGAATTCCTGCTTTCTGCTGCAATGTTCAATAGACAGTTGGGGCTTGTTTTCTGTTTTCTCACATATTTTTGAACATGCAAGCAACCAAAAAGCAAAGCTAATTAACTGGTTTTGCCATATCTAACACGAGAATTTTTATCGTTCCTTAATTAAGCAAACAGTGGATCAAAAGGTAGGGGCAGAATAAGATGTCAAAGAACTATAAAATCCCTTCTTTTTAGAACAGGAAAAACATTTAGATTCAGCAAGTTCTCCCTAGAAATATGGCTATAAAGTATTGATTTTTTACCAGGCTCAATTGACTGAAAAGTTGTTTGTATAGCAATATTGGCCGAGCCAATATAGTGGAACAATTTTGCTCCACACAGTAATCAAGTGTATTTCTAAAGTATAATTATACTGTCATAAAAATAAAGCTAAGATACCTCTTCTCCAAGCCATAAACCACTCACAGCTGTAAAGAACCCAAATAAATGAAATCCATTTTCTAACTAAAAAAAATCCCATGTTTCCTAACTAAACATAGGCTTCCAAAGAGAACAGCCCCACCTCCAGCTGGGGGGGAGCAGGAGGGGTGATCAATACTTCAATCTCAATAAACTATTCCAATAGAACAATTTTTCCATGGAAAATAAAAAATAAAAAAAGAGAGGCTGGGAGATTTTTGCTCAGCCACCTGCGACGCTCCGTCGTGTCCCCTGAACACTGGGAATATTTCATTGCCATAATGGATATGAGTCAGGATAAAGGGCTGGGAACAGAGAGAGAATGAAAAAAAAACATGAAAAAAACAAGGTAAGGATAACAAAAAGATAAAAAGGAGGGCGTGGACAGGCTGGTGGTTGAGCTGCAGATCGATCCCCACACGGCCTCTCCTCCCCGAGCCAAGAGCCCCACGCTGGAGAGGGAAACTGCCCAAGCTCTGCAATTCATTCCACCTGACAAATCCACATTGATTTACTGGAATAAAATATCCCTGGGCTGCTCTCTGGGGCTGGGGCAGTGCAGCTACCTGAGAGACTTCACTTTGAGTCCCTTATTCCCTGCTGGGGCGAGGATGCTCTGCTGGAGAGGGAGAATTGGGAACTTTTTGGGATGGGGGGATTGAGGAGGTTTTGCCACAGGGCTGGAGCCAGCCTGGGAGAGCTGGGAATGTTCCCCTGGAGAAGGGAAGGATCCAGGGAATCCTCAGAGCCCTTGCAGGGCCTAAAGGGGCTCCAGGAGAGCTGGAGAGGGACTGGGACAAGGGATGGAGGGACAGGACACAGGGAATGGCTTCAGACTGGGAAAGGAAAGGGGAGATTTAGATGGATCTTGGGAAGGATTTCCTGGCTGGGCTGGAATTCCCAGAGCAGCTGTGGCTGTCCCTGGATCCCTGGAATGTCCAAGGCCAGGCTGGACAATGGGGTTTGGAGCACCCTGGGACAGTGGAAGGTGGCAGGGGTGGGATGGGATAAACTGAGCTCCCTTCCAGCCCAATCCACTGGAGGATTCCATGATAATCTGCAAAATATCCACACACAAACCAGTGCCCATTCCCTGGAAAAGCCTGGAGTGACTCCTGTCCTGGAGAAATCCCAAAGTCCCTGCAGCTGCTGACCTTAAACAGGAACAGGATAAAGGGAACACGAGGCACAGGAACACTCCCCTGACACACAAGGGGCTCCTGCCTCTCCAGGTGGGATTTTCCCTCCCCAGAGTGCAGGAATTGCCACAGTCCCCACTCCAGGCAGGGGATCCCAGCTGCACACCCTCAGAAACACAGGATGGTGTCTCACAGGAACACCCAGCTTTCATCCCAACTCCCTGGAGAACCTTCTCTGCCTCTCCACCCAACACCAACAAGTCTGAGCTCTAAAGCTCGACATTCTCTCTCATATCTGTCACAAAATCAGAAAATAACACCATTTCCTCGAGCCCTAGGAATAAAAATCCTTCTCCAAGAAGAGATTTCTGAAGCACCTTCCACCCCCAAGGCCAACCTGATTTTAAGAGTCCATCCCAAGACTGAATTTCCTCCTTGGAGGCTCTGCAAGTCCATTCCCACCAAACCTTCTGCCAGGAGGAGCCGTTTTCCAACGCTGGCAGCCAATTAGAAACTGAACTAAATGCACCGTGGCTTTTAAAATATTTTAGGGGAGAAAAAAGTTAATATCCAAGTTAAAATGTCTAAGGTATAAACAAAACCCTAATGGGATGCTGGGTTACTGTATATGGTAAACAGCTCTCTGGAGGAAACCTTTATTACTCCCTCAGGGCGTTCTGACAAACTATGGATTTCTTAATTCCCACAGGAATATTTTTCATACCCCACTGCAGACTATTAAGTCCCAGATATTACATTCTGTAGTTTAAACTTTGCACGATGCATAAGCAGGAGTTTTCTCAACAGGAAAGTCTCATCTGTGCTATTTTAATTTTTACAGCATTAAAATTAATCCTGGCTGCAGGGCTGGAGCTTCTGCACCAAAATTTGGGGGAGATGATCAGGAAGAGGCAGCAAAAGGGGGATTCTGAGGGGGTACAGGGCACTGGTGCCACCACATCCCACTGCTGTCATGCCCAGGTGAGCCAGCAGGAATTCCAAACCCTGGAGGGCAATCCATGATGCTCCAGGACATCCCAAATCCCACTTAACTCGCTCCCAGAAAAGATTCAAAGCCGCGTTAAAAACAGAATTAAACACCCCAGAACGGCTTAAAAGTTTACATCAAGATTTTTTTCCTTGCAGAGCATCAAGAGCCTGCCTATACCACAAAATGTGAAGAACAAAAACACCGTGAAATTTGAATTTTTGGGCAGATTTGAGGTGAAACCCCCACTCACTTGTAGACGGTGCCTCCGTTGCCGTGGCCGAGGATGTCTCGGTATCGAATGTCTTGTTCATTCATCTCCACAAGAAAGAAAGAAAAACAAAAGAGATGTCATGCTGGGGATGGAAATGTCAAGGAAAAGCAACTCCAGGCCATAAACAACAAGCAGTCTGGGTCATTTCAAGTTCAGCTGCAAGAACGAGAAGATCAATACAACATTTGCTGTCCAATTTATAAAGGACGATACCAAGGGACAAAGTGATGGAAAGTTTAATGACAATTTGTTTGCCTGGGTCATTTCATTAAAGTTTGATAAAAGGTGTCAAAATGGAATGATATAATATAGCTCAAGAGGGTCAGGGCACTGCTGCTGAGAGGAAAAGGGGCTCTGGAGCTGCACATCAGCAGAGCCAAAGTTGGAGGTGAATGGGAACAACCCTGGCAGCTGGAAAAGTTTGGGATTTATTCTGGAATCAGCACAGCTGAGCCTCATTGAGAGGCAGCTCTGGCAGAGCTCAGTTTAGATATTTTTTATCTAAAGAAAAATCAGTCTGGAATCACAATCAAAGTGATTCCCCTTGAAATACACAACCAATTTTTTGCCTCCATTTTTTCTGCTCGCTGGGACAAGTCAGAGCCTCAGGAATTCAGCAGCAGCTGATAAAAGCACTGCTCAAAATCCTGAATTTGCCATCTTATTTTATATGGATTTTACAATATTGCCTGAGAAGCAACTGAAATGTAAAACCACAGTTCAAGCTTCTCCTGGACAAGCAGAGTTATTCTGATTTTGCACAAATTAAAAAATGCCACTAAAGGCATGTTTGCAATGTTTATACTTCAAAATAAATATTTTAAACAGAATTAATTCTGAGCTGAAAGCAATTTTCTTATCCAGAAAGATTCCCCCCTTGCCTGATCATTTTAAGTAGAAAATGTTTGAGCAAATCCTGCTTTAAAAAGATGTTTTTCTAGGAAACATGAACTCATTTTCAGTAATTACTTGTATTTTATGGGACACCAAGTTAAATATTTCACATGACTTGGCCTGGCTGCTTAAAGATGTCATTTTTGTGTATTAACACAAGTGATGATAACAAGCTCAAAAGTCCCAAAGAGTCAATACTCAGCATTTCTAATGACCAGAAAATGAAATATTTTATTGATTTAAAAGAAGTTGCAAGGACAGAAATGATTAATCCAAAATTGATGGTTTTTCCTTTCACTACCTGAGCAAAAAACGTGGTTTTTCACTGGAACTGCAACACAAGGATGGGAAAACCTGAGTTGAGACAACTCAAAAGAGAAGGTGATGATTTTATTATTTATTTGTAATTAAACCTGGGCCAGGTTCCTTAGGAGGGCCCATTCCAACACCAAGGTTTGTGATGAAAATTAACATTTATTTCATTACTGAAAGCTCCTTGGCTTGTTGCATTCATCAGAAAATGCAAACAAAAAGGGGGGGAAGTTGCTCCTCATAAGGAACAATCACTCATGAATTTAAAATATGTAAAGAACCTACACTAGATCCCTAAAATAAAAATAATTTCTCTCAGGCTGCAGAATTGGGAATTTTAAGGAATTTTGCTCTTCCAAGCTGGAGGACCTGAATCCTCCAGCCTTGGAGTAAACATCTGCATTCCCAAAAATGTCCTCCTGAACCAATCACTCTGAAGAGAAATCCACAAAACCACCAATAAATCTGTATTTTTGCTTCTTGGTGGGAGAAAAAAGAAGATTTTTTGGAGGTTACTCAAGTTATGAACAAGGAATTGAGCAGAACTGGGGACATCAAGCACATTCCCTGTTCTCCTGCTTGTTTCCCACTGGAAAAAGGGAATTTTTTCCCCACATCACTGCCTAAAAGTCAGGGACAGGAGCAGCTTCATCCTCTGAACCAGAATTCCAGGGAAAACCAGGAATGCTGGGGTGGAGGCAGGATCTGCAAGTGATGGGGAGATAAAATCTGATTTACTGGCTCAAATAAAGGTGCCAAAAGCATGGGGTGATTTATTTATTTCCCTGGGAAAACTGGATTCTCCATCATAAAAGGCTCTCCTTATAGCAGGGGGGTATTAAACCTGCAAGCCCAACTTGGACTGGCTGGGAAATTCAGGAATTCATGGAAAACCAAGCAAACAAAGCATCCCTCCTTTCCACCTGGCTGGGGATGAAACCAGGGTGGGTTTGTTGGAAATTAATAGTCAAATTCCTAATTAATCTTGGTGAAGTCAGGGGAGGTTTTTTGTAAATTACTCAAAGCTAAATGCCCAACTAATCCTGGTGAAATCAGGATTATTAATAATTATTACAATCTTTTGTAGATTATTAGGAGCAAAATGTCCAAATAATCCTGGTAAAATCAGGGTGGGTTTTTGTAAATGATTAAAAACCAAATGCCCAATTAATCCTGATGAAATCAGGATGGGTTTTTTTGTAAATAAATAGCTAAATTCCCAATTAACCCTCATGAAATCAGGGTGGGTTTTTGCAAATTCTGTAAATTATTAAAAACCAAATGCCCAATTAGTTCTGATGAAATCAGGGTGGAGTTTTTGTAAATTCTGTAAAATATTAAGAGCCAAATTCATAATAAATCCTGGAGAAATCAAGGTGGGTTTTTTGTAAATTCTGTAAATTACTAAAAGCCAAATGCCCAATGAATCCCAATGAAATCAGGGCAGGTTTTTTCTAAGTAAATAGCTAAATTCCCAATTAATCCTCATGAAATCAGGGTGGGTTTTTTGTAAATTATTACGAGCCAAATGCCCAATAAATCCTGGAGAAATCAGGGTGGGTTTTTTGTAAATTTTGTAAATTATTAAGAGCCAAATGCCCAATTAATCCTGATGAAATCAGGACGGGTTTTTTGTAAATAAACAGCCAAATTCCCAATTAATCCTGGTTAAATCAGGACATGTTTTAGTAAATTCTGTAAATTATTAAAAACCAAATGCACAATGAATCGTGGCTGGGGCCAGGAGCTGCCTGAGCCCAGGAGCAGCCAATTGAGGAGATTTAGTAAATCCCACTTTAAGGGCAGGGCCTAATGGGGCAGCAGGAGCCACTCCAGTGCTCCTTATGAACTGGTGACACTCTATCAATGCTGAATCAATTGGTGGCATTTACCCTGAGTGACAGAAAAGAAATAAATATTTATATCACATCACCTCTATCAATGAGGCCGGGCAGAAAGCTATTTCTAACCTGTCAATATTTGATTATCTTGAAGAATCACAGCCCCTTCTTTTAATGATTAATATGAATTCCTTATTAGAGCTAAATGGAAACTACGGGGGGAATATCATTAGGAATGCCTCAAAGCAGGAACTGCCAAAAAATAATCAAAAATAATGACCCAGGCCAGGCTTAAGTAATGGTAAGTGTGACTTAATCCCCCCCAAAATGAACAAAAGTTAAAGTTTCATCCAGGAACCCATTGCCAGTTGTGGATCTGTGACCAAAATTCTGCAGAACACAACTGGAATCATTTGCTATCAACAAAAAGCAGATTAACTCCCATGAGGCTGAATAAAAAGTTGTATTAAAACTCAGTTATTTACTTCTTTTTAGTGGGTTTCAGTAACATTTTTAATATCAGAAGATGA
>WBNO01019961.1:0-70227 GCA_013400575.1 Peucedramus taeniatus
TTCTGTGACTCTATAATTGAGGCCAAAAACCAGATTAAAACCAGGAGAGTGGTGCTATATCCATGAGGAGTTCTAAGGCTGATGGGAAGTAAATGCTATTTTCAGAGTTTACTTATTTCTTATTATTAAGAAATTGATAAATTATTATTATATTAGAAATAAATTCAGAACACAGAGGTGCATCTGTGGTCAGATCACTTCACTTTCATTTCATTTATCTGCCCTACTGGGAGGAGAAGGTATTATTAGAAACAGTCTTAAGAACCGCTCCTGGCACATTTCCCCTCAAATGTATTGACTATTGTCTGAAAAAATATGAGGAAGCGAGGGTAAAACAATGCCTGTGAGCTTCCTTACAATTAATACCACAGATTGCTTCCTGTCATTAAACCCAACTGTGTCTTGGTCTGGTTTTGTTTAAAATGGCAGACTTAGTAAAAAATTCTAAACTCACCTTTGTTAAGTGCTATGGTCAGTGAAATCACCACCCATGGTTTGACCCAATATGGTTTGTATGCTTATTTTGCTTTGATTATTTACTTATAGCAAGCTTCATATTTTTCATTTCCATGTAATACCCATGGCAGAAAAAATTTTCTATACAGCAGTACTGAAAAAAGTTGATCCTTGTCTTAAGATTATAATATTGCATTAATTCTGAAAGACAGCACAATTTGATCTTATTCTTCTGCCTCATATGAAATTCTTCCTTTCTTCTCAGCTGTGTCAACATATCCTTTGACTCTATAATTGATTTCTCATGCCATCCATAATTGTGTAAATTTACAGTTCCATCAATCAGGGTGCAAATGTAGGTTGAACAGCCCTACTGCATAGGTGTGAATAGGTCACTGTGGCCATAATGAACAATACACCTGTTGATGGTTATTTACTGTGCCATTATTATGTTGTGTCAGAAGACCCCAAAGATCAGTTTGTTGTCTAGAATTCCTGACTAAGCTTGGCAAAAAGTACTAGAAAGGCCAAACTTATATGAATTTTATCTCAGACAGTAACTACCATTTTTCTAAAGGGCAGGTTTGATGCTCTGAGAAATTTTTTACATTTGTGTAAAAATTTGTGTAAAATTTACATTTGTGTAAAAATATTTTACATTTGTGTTCATTATTTAAAAGCGTTATCTGATAGAAAAATCCATTTACACTATTTCAACAACCAAACATTTCCCCTTGCAAGTGCTAGTCCTCATATACAATTACATTTAGGGGTTTTTTTTAATTTCATTTTTTTCAAAACAATTCTTGTATGTCTATTTTCTAGTGAACATTTTTCTAAGTAGTAACTCTTGGTATAACAGGCAGTAAATGTCACAAATTCTATATATATACTAATGCAGTCTGTTATGCAGAAGAAAGCTAACTATGCACTGAACTGCACTAGTCACAGCCTGCCAGCATGTCAATCAAAATGATTATTCCCCTCTGTTCAGCACTTGTGATATCACATGTATTTCGTATCCCATTTTGGAATCACTTGTGCAAAGAAGACTGAAAGCTGGACTAAGTCCAGAAAAGAACCCTTAGGGACAGTTTAGAGGACTGAAGAACTGGAAAACCAAAGAGGCACTGAGAAAAATGAGTTTATTCATTCTGAAGACAAGAAGGTTTATAGGACTGAAAGGCTGTTTTCACCTATGCAATGCAGGACTGTGGAGAAGGAGGAGTTAGACTCAGAGGTGCACAGCAAATGAACAAAAGCAGAGATGCAAGTTGCAGGAAGGAAAATTCAAACTGGCTGTAAGGAAAAAAAAATCACTGTGATGGTGGTGAAAATATGGAACAGGGGCCCAAAAGGGGTCCCCATCCAGAGAGATATTGAAAACTTGATTGTGCAACTTTAATTGACTTGGAAAGTTTGATTGACCTAGAGTCATATTGTCTGAGAAGTGTAAGAGTTCTGAGGAATGATCTGCCTCATATTATATGCAAACTGGTTCTGATCATTTGAGGCAAACCCCAAACTGCTCAGCATTGCTACAGCCTCTTGCTTTCCAAATTGCAGTGCCTTACTATCTGCTAAAGACAACCTCATATTCTCCTGAGGTAAAACAGATGTATTTGTACTTTGCACCCTAAATTTCTGATGGAGGCTGTTGTTAGAACTGGTGCAGTCTCAGTGACAGATTTGCTTTACCATGCAACTGCAAAGAAAGGAGCATGTATATTGACACAAGGGATTTCCTGTGACACATCAAAGGCATTTTAATTTACCTGCAGAAGACAGCAAGTGACAGTGTACGAGGATTAATATATATTTCAGGATGGTACGTTTCCTCTTTCCTCTGTTTTGACCAAATGTTGCCTTTAAGCACCCTGGAATGGAATCCCTGGGGACAAAAATGTAATAAATAAGGGATTATGTAGAGGTATTCACAAGCCTGAATAGTGCTGCAGGTACCTGAACCTTTGTTAGCGACACCAATGTTTTTGTGTACTCATTGTGTCTGTGTATCTTATGAACAATTATTCATAAGAGTTCTAGAATGCAATTTTCTTTTAAGTAGCTTATTCAGTACTTGTATAAAATCCCTAGATTTTATCCACTGATAAATCTCAAGAAAGTCCCTAGAGAAGTCGTCTTTCATTCAGGAGTATTCTATGGGGCTTTTGTAGTTCCCAGGCCTCAAGAGGTGCTGGCTCATCCCCATTCTTTACTGGGTAGACTCAGGATGCTAAGACAGCATCAGTCAGCCTGACTGAGTCAGGATGCACTTTTGTTTTATGTAAAAAAGAGTCAGGATAAATAAAAGGAAACAGAAAAGACAAACACAGTACAAAGGGACAAAAAGTGGAAGATGTATAGAAGAAGGTTTTCTAGACGACCTTTCTAAATAATACAAGGAGTAGAAAAACAAAAAGACTGAGAGGAAAATGAGGGAAGAAATTATGTTTTGCACTTGGGAATCAATGTACTACTTTGCAGCTTGAGAAGCCTGGAAGGCAAAGAGTCTTCTGTGTCTTACATGCTAACCTGAAGATATATTATTCTATTCTCCCATGCAATGTCAAATGTCTCTTGGAAACCTAAACAGATTACGTCTACCACATCAGCCCTATCTGCTCCCTGCATTCTCCCTTTGATAAGACAGAGATTTATATTCTTATTCTTCTCTGATAGGTGCATCAATCTCTGCTGTCAGGTTGCCTGTCCAAATAACAAACCTGCATATCACACAACTGTTTTAAATGTAATGTTGATAGATGCTGTTTATGTGCACTTGGCATCAACTTACAGTCACTTCCCTGCAAATTGCAACCTTCTCAAGAATCCCGTATTTTCCATCTTTTCAATGTTCTCACCATTGATAATTAGTTATGGTCATAGACTCATTACTTGGGACATTTCTAGGAATTCTGTACTTCTGTGTCACTAGACTGATACCCTAAGTTGCTTGCAGTACTCACGGCTACCATTCTCATTCTGGCTTCGCAAAATATGGTTTGCATTTTGGGGACAGAAGAGTTGCCAGCACTGAACAAAGCTGAACGTTTCTAGTGAAATCTCTAGTCTGATAAAGCATTACAAAATGTTCTGCCTCTGTGACTTCTGCTGCTTTCCAGCACTCTGATAACCCTTCAGAGACTTGTGCTGTCTCAGCTCGAGGCAATAGCTCCCTGCTCCTCCCTCCTGCCTACAGCATGCACCTACTTCCTCCTTTCATCTACTCCCAGGTAAATTATTTGTCCAAATACCATCTCTTTCTTCCAATTCATACCCTCTTCTGCTTTTTTTTTCTCCGCAGAAGCAGTGAACAGCAACCAGACCTTGACCAAGTAGCTGGTCTTAGCTCACTCAATGGCAAAATCCTGAGTCCTTCCAGTACATTGGCTCAGTTCCTGCTCTTATGGTCCTACAACAAGGAAATTGCCCAGAAGGACAAAAGCCAAGTTATAATCACTCTTGAGTGTTGCTGCACTGCTCCTTATATAGGGCATATAAAAATATGCATATAAAAAGCATATAGAAATAAAGTCAGAACATTTTTCTATGCAACTAATGAATTATTTACTGGATAACACTGCACCATTATTAAAACTCTTGATTTTTTTTTTATTTTGAAAATGTTATTCTCCTACATATTTTGCATTCCTAATTCATGTCCCTCATAACTCAGAGGGAAGTGATTTCACACACTGCTCAGCACACTGCATAGGAGCTGTTAATTTCTTGCATAAGCTACAGACACCTTCATCTGTTTTTCAGTTTCAGGTCTCTTGAAACTCCCAGTTTGCAAAACTGGTATTTTACTAGTAATCTATCATTATAAAGTCACAGAAGGTCTATTGTAATACAGTTTATGAGTTTGCTCTTTTCCTCCATACTCTCATATATCCTTACAACATCTATAGATGCTCAGTTTATATCACGACAGTATATTCTACATGTTATTCATGACATTTTAAATCCCTTTTGCATCAAGTATTTCAGAATTCTCAGATTAGAGATCACCATCCTGTGGGATCAATATTTTCATGTGACTATAAGTCCCTATAACTTTTTTTAAAACTATTTGAACAGTGTTTATGAATATTATATCTTACTGATATCTACTAAATAGGTAATATGCAGCATACAAGTGTAAATGTTATTATGAATTTAACCATTATCTGGAAAGGATAATGGAAGAAAGGTATTTCATTAAAAACTTGAGTCAAATAACTAAAGAAAAATTCTTATGCCAAGTCCTCATCTAGTGGATGTTATGGTTGTGTTTCCTTCACGAAAATTTGGGAAGGATTGCTCATATGGATATCACAGTAAGTTTCACTGAGTGAGGATCTGTCTACTGAATAGGGCAAATACATGTATTTTGAGAATATTCATTGACTTGGTTGACTTGATCAATCTTATACCAGGATTTCTAGTTTTATTTCTCTTTGTTTCAGCTGTAAAGTGAAGGCTCATGCAATGTGAACTACCTGTTATCAATCAAGGAGTTCACATCTTCAGTGGCTGCACTTCTTTGAAGTGCTGGGAGAAACAGAAATATTTATCATGTTCTCAAGGTGGTTTCTGAACCTTTCAATCTTATATCCAGATTACAGCCAATACCTCTTTCATCAGCCCTTTCATAGATTGTGAAATCAGCAGTTTAAAAAGACATTCTCAGCACAGGAAGCACAGAGGAAGCAGGACACATAATCAATCTTCAGACTCCCATGGAACCTGCTAACAGGTTGTTATTTCTGTAGTCATCCAAAGGATCAGACTGCTTGGTAAAATGTCTTCACCATCTCTCTCTGCCTCTCATTCTGTGTGCTTTAGCCCTTTTCCCTCTCTCTGGTATATTGCTACACGTTGCCTATATTTTATTTTTAATTATTTTGTAAAATATCCATTACTGTTTTTTCACTCAGCCAGGCACATTCTGCAGTGAGATCACAGCTACTTAAAACAGTTGAAAGATACATTCAGCATGGTGTCTTTGGAAAAAAAAGAAAACCAAAATGTAGTAATGGTTTTTTTTTTCTGTTTTGGAAATTCAGCCAGAAAGAAAATAGCAACAACATGGCTGTTATATCTGTCATTAAGTATATGTGAAAGGTAAGAATCATGCTATCACAGAACTAAATAAGTTAATATTATCTTCTCATGCTAGTTCATTGATAAGTAGAAACTGATATTTACTGTGCAGTGTTTCAAATCCACCAGCATCTTACCCACTCCTGAATGCATGATTTGATTTACAAGTATTGTTCTACTTTCTTACACAGTGCTCTCCCTTTGCTTTTTGTTGCTTTCAGCCATTTCCCTCAGCTCTTGTAATAACCTTGATCTCTTCCAGTCACTTCGTTAGGCTCCTCTGGTAGCCATCCTCATAGTGAGCTCTTGACAGCACTCATCAATTTCAGATGTTTCAATTAATTGAGCCAGCACCAATCTCCTGGCTGCCTCTGTTAGTTCCTTCTGCCAATACTTCAAAACCTCCAGCATAGCAATACTCTAGGATGGCAATAGCTCAGTGACCTGAGGGACTCTCTCCACAGGGAGACTAGGCTGGTAGCTAAAGCAGAAATTTTAGACAGAAATATCCTGCCATGTCCCCCTGCTCCAAATCCAATTTTTCAGCTTTGTTTCTAGGATGTGTAATAACATGGAAATTCCCAAAATTGGTGAATTAGTAATCTTTTTATTTTTTCCCCCTTATTGTTAGTAGGGGTATGTTGTTTCCTAGACTGATGAGCTCATAAGGTAGTGAATTCAGAGGCCTTAAAACCAATGTGCAGTCCTTTCTAGCTGTCTTCTACTCATGCATTTGGTATCAACATGTGTGTGTGTGTGTGTGTGTGTGTGTGTGTGTGTGTGTGTGTGTGTGTGTGCATGCATCTCTGGTGTGACCTGAAACATCTAAGCACACAAAGTGAATTGTTACAGCCAATTATTTAATGGTGAATTATTATCTACATAACAATAAAAAGTAATATTTTCATGTTTTTATGAAAATTCAAGTGAAATAAAAAGGAAGAAACACTCTTTCCTGTGTATGTATTTGCTAGTAAGTGCTTTAAAAGTATTACTTGTATACTTCCACATTAATTTAGTATTTTTACACTTTTAACCATATCAATAATTTGCACTGTGGTCCAATGCAAACACAAATTAAATCCACTCTTCTGCAGCTGTTCAGTAAGATGTCACCAAGTTTTAATTCAAGGCTGTTACCTCTAATTAGAAAAAAATTAAACCTTAAAGTAATTGAACATTGAACTCAGTTATTGGGAGGCTAAATGCATAGTGCACAAACCTGCTTCTACACAAAGATATTAAGATATTGAAGTGAATGCAGGTAAATACTTTTTTTACAGAAAGAAAGATCATTCTCATCTAAACTATTCTGTTACAATCTTTGGTGCTATCACAGAATTGGCTCACCTTAAATCCACACACAAATTTATAGTAGTATATGTAGTATGAAGTATCATAACCAAACATTTCTTTCTATCCAGATTGTAAAACTGAATTTGGTGGAAATATTCATCCTCAAATTCAGACATCAGAGATGAAAGATCTGATCTCATCTTTGTATATTGTCAAGGCATTTTTATGGATGTCATTCTCATTATGCTGCGAATCAAGTCATTTGTATGTTTGGGCTAAATCCTAACCAATCTATCTAGGATATTTCAATACAGCCAGTGGGAGTTGTGTAAGTTAGTCTAAAAGAAGAATAAGAGTTTTAATGAATAAAATTGATCAGAAATATTTATATATCTTCTATTTACTTTTTTTCTTTCTTCTTGCTAGCAAGCAGAACTGTTATGTAAGGTAGTATGGTGCAACTGAGTTCACTTTGCATTTGAATAGGGAACAGCATTTTTGCTGTATGTGATGGTTGTCTTACTGTAAAATGTGCTGTTTCCCTAGAGGAATCTGGATCTCACAAACAATGCAGTTGAGTGCCTTTTATGTAGTTTATAACTTATTGTCAGTGAGGGAACGATCCCATTAGTAAGTGATTAATCACAGGTTCCTTCAGGTCTCAAACGGTGTGTTGAAAGTTTACGGAATAAAAGAGTATTTCATGCACATGTTTGCACCTAATAACCACCTGGGAATGAGAACTACATTTAAAAAAAAAGAACAATAGGGGCAGCAGCACAAAGTACTAATCACTTGACTAATTTCCATTGTCACTGAGAAACATACCTTTGCCAGACAATCATAATTATAATGGCATTAAAATTAATTAATAATTTATTGTCAACAAACAGCAATGAAAATGTTCCCTATTTCCATCCTAACCATTTTTTTGGCATTTCAGCAGCATACAGAAGTAAAGTTTGGCATACAGAATTTAATTCTGAGATGAAACATAAGAAAATATACATAATTTCAAATAAATATTTAAAATGTTAAAATGTTAATTTTTAGAGAAACTTAATTAGCATGCAAAGTGAAATATTTTATTTTGAAAAAATCTCATTGGGAATATTAAACACAAAATCCTTGGAATAAAATACAAAATTGTCATATTTTTATTTTGTGGATGTACAAATGCTTGTAGCACGTATATTTCACCATGGTTTATATGGGCCTGTTCTTATACATGTTCCAGTTTTCAATATTTCAGTCACTAAATTTCAGATAAAGAGTAACCTTATGATGCTTAATTTTGACAGTAAAGTGGAATACAACAATGGAATGCTGATGACATAGATTATGAAATATGATAGAAAAACATAGACTTTTCAGTGCTGAACCATAATCCCCAAATCTTCTCAGTTTTGCAATAAAATATAAATAGATATTCAATACAAAAAAATGGAAGTGTGAAAAATTGCTAAATTTAAAGTTTAAAAAATCAATTTTCAGGTGAACAAGTGGAATCTTTACGTGGTTTGCACCTTAAATTATTAGAACAGTACCTTTGAGTATCACAGTGAGACTGATAAGGAACACTTTTAGACAAGTGTGGAATCTTCATGTGTGCTTCTTAAAATCATATTTTGTATGTTGCTTGTTTAAACAATGAACCCTTGATCTTGGAGTACTGTTTGTAGTTTAGCTGCAAGGCTGACCTAGGCACCCTGGGCTCCCTTCGTAGGCAATAGAGCAAACTGGGATTGCATTAACATGATTTTTTTTAGCCCAAAGTAGACAGCTAAAATATGTGGGCTAAAAGCATACATTTCTCATGTTCAGTACAGCATTGTAGATCCATCAGATAAATGCTTGTTCTGGCATTATCTGCCTTCAATAAACCAATGAAAATAAAGTATTCCTTAATTTGGAAGTCTGCCTTTGTGGTTCTGTCAGTAATTTTCTTCCACAGGTGCTATATGGCAGAAAAGACAATAAGCTAATGGACTTGAAGATTTCTCAAATCATGTAATTACTGAAAAGCTGGTTGCTCTGTCATTATTTATATTTCTTCTCTAGCTGATTTTCAAACAATAAAAATCACTAGACTGATTTATCTCTGTTCTGTACTCACAGTTAAACAATACAGACAGTTATTTTACCATAAAACTCCACCACAGAGCCCTACTGTCCTTCATGGTACCAAACTTTTGTTGTGCTTGACCTTCAGATGGTAACCTCCAACAGATTTCTAAAAGTGTTTTTCTAAAAGAAATAGATGATGAATAAAAGGCAGCTCTGCACTTGGTTGCTGAATAACAGCAGAAATAAAAGTTTTGCTGAATTTATTCTGACAGCCTGGATAATGGTGTCATAAACAGGGAAACTTCTCAGAGCAAAAAAACCTGACTTTTCATGTTGATGGTATTTGGATCACTTTTCATTTTTCATCCATCTCTTATTTTTAGAGGGACGATATATAAGTGCATCAAGGCAATTCTTCTAGACTTCTCAGAATTTATACAAATCTAATCAAATTATTTCTTAATATTTTTACTGGTTGGGAAACTGGTAGGGATATTTAAGTCCACTTTTAACCGTCATCAGAAGAAAATAATTAAGTTTTGATTCCAAATTTTTCTATTTTTTTTTAGTGTGATTCAGAAACACATTGGATAGTTAGTAGCGATGTCAGAACAGAAGCCATTCCTATGTGTGAGTCTGTGAGATTCTCTTTGTTCCAGAGATCTAGCTAAATTTTTAATTTGGTGCAGGGAGACTTTGTTACTTTTACTGAGTTTTATTTCAGTTACTGTTGAAAAAAAATTACTTGTTTGTCAGTCCTGATTTGTTCCAATTTAATTCACTACCACCTCTAACTTAAATGAAATTGAGAAGGTGCATCAAGAGAAAGCAAAAGTGCTGGAGGACTTATATAGCATTTGAATGAGTTCTGTGAAAGTCACTCTAGACAAGACAGAGGTAACACCTTTTTTCTGATGACTGGGGAGGAATTATTTCTCCTGTTTCTCCTGAGAAACCTGTGTACATTTGAGGACTTTACTAATGGGTATTTAGATGAGGTTCAAGTCATGCCAGTATTTCTGTTGCATGGGCTGATCTGAATTAACCAGGCTAAGCATTCCTCCTTTACATTGTGAACTATTATGCTGGATCTTTTGAATATCAGCTTTAGTTTATTGATATAAAATTTTTATCAACCAATACCTGAAAATCAAGAGGAAAACATAGCTGATCAAAAATGCAGATGGTTCTTCATTTACAGTATGCACTAAACCCATATTCCACAGACTAGACTGGATTTCAGTGGCTTTCTGGGAACACATAAACTCTGCAAGAGTGTTTTCACTCACAGTGTGACAGAACTTGACCTGTAGGCAATTAGGGATTGTTAAAAACTCTTTTTGTTACAAAACTTTCTTGCTTAAACCTTTTTCTTTTTTTTTGTCTGAGAAAGTTTTAAAGCTTTCAGACGAGAAAATTTTTATTGGGTCAGTGACACAGCCTTGGTCATACTGAGACATTGAAAGAGGAGAATAATTGTGTTTTGGGAGAAATCATTGAATGTAATTATTAGCTATGTTATCAATTTTTGTAAGGTGTTTTGAACTTTGGTGTGAATTTAATATCATGGGCTGGAGTGCAGTAATGTTTTTTATTAATGTGGTGAATTAAATAGACTTAGCCTCTTTCTTCCTGCTTTGCAGCTTCTGCCTTCACACAGACTAAGTATCTTTCACAAAACTTTGACAGGAAACTATCATGCTGTGATCTGTTTCTGGTGTGAGTCTCATGGATAACCCAGGCAGTGGATGAACACAGGGTTTGTGTTTCACAGACAGTTTCCCATTGTTTTGTGTCTGTGGTCATTTAGGTAGAATTAATATCTAGCTACATGATTTACTTAGATCATGTTATCATGTAATCTATCTTTCAATTTATTCAAGGATAAAAAATTGAAATTATACAAGCAGGCCCTCTACCCAGTCCAAGGTTCCTTTAAAGAAGAAGTTAATATGGCTGAATCACATGAAATAGTTTTTCAACATTTTGTTGCCTTAACTTTCAGAAAGACAGCAAGACAGAGAATGGAAGAAAGAGGAAACTCTGTGACTTGAACCTCAAAGTAATGTCACTTAAAAGCTTCTGTTTTCACGAGCTGAGTGAAATGAAAAAGCATTCCAGAATGTGGATGGTACCTCAGAAAGTTATTTGAAGTTCTTCTCTTGACTGTCAGGAAAAGTAGAAGCAGAGAGAAACAGAGTATAATTTTAGTCCCTAAGAAAACATTTAATTCCCTCTTTGTTATTGAATATTAGAATTGCACAAACTGATTCAGATAATTTTAATTAATTTCCCCCAGGCAGGATTTTGGGTGGTGACTCCAAACTTACCTGATATTAAAAGAGGAATTTGCCAGTGAAATGAAGTCTAAGTGTGCAAGTTACAGCAGCCTTGAGACAGAAGCAAATTCCACACTAGTAAATAATGTACACTTGTAAACCTGTTTATTCTGGCTTAGTGGAAAAGTACATTGATATTTCCCTTGATAAATATTTGAGGCACTCATCATCTTTTAAAAGCATCTCATCTAAAAGCAGAAAAAGAAAAATAATATAATTTGTACTTACTTTCTCTTCTGCATTTTTGAAAGGGGTAATATTTTTATGCAGCAGAAGGCTACAGCACCTTGGGTGTGGAACTCTGATTGTCTAAAGCAGGCTGAAGATCTGCAGAACAGACTGTACCATGAACTTCCACAGTCAGCACAGGTAGCCAGTAAACACAGGGCTACAATGCTACTTCTCTGTTTTCTCTCCAGATCTGAATTATTTTCTTTGTGTTTAAGTTACCAAGATAACTTATGCAAATTTTTTACTCTATGTGGAAATACATATTTTCCCTTTTTTCCCCCCAGTTATTCCTCATATGATTATGTGGTTTATGAAAGAAAATTCCTCTGTACAGAAATAAATTTGTGTGTTTTCATCTCTAGAGCAGGAGACAGTTTGTGCTGAAGGAAATTTGGAAATACTGCCCTTAAAGGATTACAGAACAGAGTCATTTGGGCTCATGTAACTTAGCACATATTAATAAATATGCAAATTGAGTTCTACTTCATGTTTAGTGATCATATCCTTGTGTTAACAGCAAAAAAAATGTGGTTTTTAAAATATTTTCAAATACGGCTCTTCTGACCTAAACTATAGATAGCTAGAAAGGTAGCCTGCATTCTTCATTCAAACTTCAAAGAAATGGTATTCAGGATTCCAACTAAGGACAATAAATAACAAAAAAAACCTCATACACATTCTTCCAAAGCATTCTTAATTTAGAAATAAAAAGGAAAACAATCCTATAATAACAATGCAAACCACTAAAATAGCAATAATAACAGTAATAGTAATAATCCTACCCAAACTCCAGCAAATTCCACTGTGAAAATCCAGCAAGGCAAATAGCACCCTTTTACACTGTAGTAAAAAGCACAGGTTAAATCTTTGCAAAGGTGCAACATTATCAGTTGTACTAAAGTACATACAGAATGCATATATAAAAATCTGCTCCTGTCTCACCAGTCTGAAGCAATCTCTTTTTCCTAAAATAGACATCAATCAATCAATCAATCAATCAATCAATCAAACAAACATCATCACCTAAAAGCAAAACCCTGGAAAAAAGATTTTTTGCATGTAACCAACATCAAATGTTGACAAACTAAGAGGAAAGGTGAGTTCAAACTGAAAATTTTACCTTTGGTCAGTGCCCTTCATTTAATCCAGACCTTCTCCAACAATTAGGTCTCTTCTCTGACATGTCTTTGGTGGAGAAACTCATTCTAAAAATCACTCCTTTGGAAAAGATCAAAGCCAAATCTATAAATCTACCCTTAAAACTGACTGCTAAACATTGTGGATTAAATAATAGGGTTACAAAGTACAAATTTTAGAAGAAAGCATCACTCAGGTAGATGTAATTTTTGAATAGTTTTGAGGTACACAACCTGATGAATGGTCAGAAGTGCGAATGATGGAATCAAGAGTAAGAGGTTGAAATCTTGGCAAGCTGGGTGGCAAATGTTTTAAGAGTTTCAACCTGAGTTCTGGACAACAAACAACCAGACTATACAGCATCAGCTAGTCTGGAAAAAACCTACAGGTCACCCCAGACAAGAAAGCTGTAATAGCTTCTGCTATTTCTTCTTTTTGTTTCCTGTATTTCTGCAAATCTGTTTTCAAATGTACTGAATCTTCACTCCCTACTTTTATCTTAATATATGAAACATGTCTAGGAATAATCTGGGTACAAAGAACAGCTGGCATAATATAAGCTATGTTTATGCAAACCAGAGTTTCCAAAGTGGGGGTGGCAAAACTTCCTTTTGAGAATGTTACCTGAGACCTCACAAGTGCTGAATCATGCCCAGTTTTGTCTGGGAGAGTGTTAGTTGGCCTGAGCCCAAGGCAAGTCAGGGACCAATCTCAGTCAGTTGAACAGACTTTCAGGTTCTAGTGACTGGTGATGTCCCTGAATGCTCTTCAGTTTGCTTTGCTGTCACATGCAGGACTTCATACTGAGGGCAATTTTTCTCCCTAAGCTATTGCTGGAAAAAAACAATTTTTACACACTTATACAGCCACTTGAAGCTTGCCATGCTGGGTTAAAATATTGGAGTTCCTACCTGCCAACTTTTTTTTTCTACAAGAGGCTTCAATCTGATCCTGAGTATGAGGCACCATTTTTGTGTCTGTATTGCAACATGACCCAGTTCAATAAAAATTTCAAGTGACAATGCTTCCAGTTTTTTGACTTTGAGGTGTAGTTCTTCGAATAAATGTTTACCCTGAGCTAGCATGCTATCATCAAATAAAGGTACATATGTGCAGGTGTAAAGGTTCTTGTATGCAGTCATTAGCAGGTATAGGTTTGTATATGCAAAAGTTAAGGCCCTAAATTACGCCATTAATTTTCTCTTAGTCACAGCACAAGCTTGTGCTAACCTGAGATATTACCTCTGCTTAATAAGACACATTCAAACCTGTGCCTTTCCACCTAAATTCATATTCATGCTGCATCCATTCAAACAGCCTGATTTTGTTTCACTTCTTCTGTCCTAACTGCCTGAACTCACAGCCAGAGTTTAACACTGTGCCATTGTCCTAGATAACATATCAGGAAAGCAGTTCACAGGCACAAACAGCAGAGAGGCAAGAAACAAACATCACTAACTCCAGCTTTTAAAAACAACTGCTTTTAAAAGCAAAACATTTGCCAGTAAGATCTGAATTTTTCTTGGCCAATATGCCAAGCAGCTTCAACTTTTAGACCTAATTGAACTAAGCAACAAATCATACAATATTCAATTACTCATTCAATGAATATCTTATTTTCCTGATTATATGCATAGATATGAAGGAGGAAAAATCCAAATGAACTTATTTTCATTATGAACAGAATTGTTTTCAAAGAGAATGATTTCCTTGAGTCATCAGTAGAACTTTAGTTTTTATGCCAGAATTACTCAGCCTGAGACTTACTGCTTAAGAAACTAATTTTTTTTGCCATTAATAGGCAGATGCAAAATGTTTTTAAAGCTATCACTTTGGACTAATTAAATGGAATATTGGACTCACTTCATAATATCACTCTGCAAGTTTTCTTTAATAGAACTTCCTCTCCTGTTCCAAAATGGCCAATTAGATAAGAGTGACAGCTGTTGGGGTGGCAGAAGCCAGTACCAAACTGATGATAAAAATAATGACTTTTCTTTTTTTAAAAAAGACACATTTTCACAAAGTGTGGTGGAAAAGATGCAACAAATCAACTTGTAGTGGCAGACTGGCATTTCTTAGCCTTTTCAAACCCTTGCTTTAGTTTTGCTGATTGCATTTAGGTATCCAGAAAAGATAGACACAGAAGAAAATGGACATATCTACCAGTATGGTTGTCAATCTAATTTGCAACCTATTCCTAGAATAAGAGGGGAAGGGAAGGGAAGGGAAGGGAAGGGAAGGGAAGGAGGCTGCCACTGCTGGCTCACATTCAGCCTGATGCCAGCCAGCACCCCCAGATCTCTTTGTGCAGGTCTGAAAAAGGATGAAAAGACAGTGGGAAAAGGAATGTTTAGTCTTGACATACGCATAAGATATATTTCAGTGATTAGTAACCCCATGTAATAATTTCTAAGCAAGCTGTGTGTCTGACCAAGTTGTTCAGTCTCCCTGTGGGCAGTGGGGACCACGCCTGTGCTTCTCTCATGATGCAGTCCCACTGTTCACCCTACTTTGGAGCTGAGTCTCAGTTCACAATTTTCTGGTTCCTCTGCCAAGTCCTTGGAAGACTGAGCTCAGTTTTCACCCTGCTAAAGACTTTCCTGACAGCGTCCAGTTTGAAATTTCTTTACATTTAATGAAAAAATTTTTACACAGTTTGACATTTTTGTGTCAGCCAAAAAATAGCTATTAATTCCTTGTTTGCCTTAAAGATGCATTTTTCAATGACTAAATAAATTCTTTCCAACTGTATCCATTATTTGACATTTTTTGCCCCCATGCTTAGAGGTATTAATGCTATTTTGAAGGCCTGCATAATGAAATTGCTATGTGTGACTGAAACAGAGAGACTGCTGATACAAGTCAGAAATAAAACCATTGCATTACCTCCTAAGGCATTGGTTTATATTTTAAAAAAATCTTCACTTTAACTTTGCCCTCTTCTGCATTATCATAGTACTAAACTGGTCTTCCAGCAGATAGAGGAAATCAGGAGCTGAAATTTTCAACATCATTTTAACATACACACATGTATAACTTAAGATACACATATCTATGTAAAGCAAAGAGGGATACTAGAAACAGTAGAGTAAGGCATTCATCTCACAGGTGACTGTCCACACAACTTGCTGAACAGCTCATACTCTGAAAATGAAACACATTTATTTAGTATGAACAGCTGTGATTTGGAGAGAAAAAAAGCCTCACGATCAAAGGAATAATTGTGGCGAGTATGTGGATTGCCTTTTGGTTTGTTCATAAATGTTGGGCCACTGAACAACTTAATTAATGAAGTATAAAGTAAGCTCTGTCATGACAGTTTAAAGAACCTATTTTACAGTTTGGTTAGATTTTCAGGATATGTTAATGCCTGGCTTCACTTTTTTAATTATTAAGGATTGATCCCACTTTTTTTTATTTAATGCAAATTGTTCTTTTGTAATTATAGTCTTTTAGCCTTTCTGGTCTTCATCATATTTAAATTTATATTACTCCTTTGATTTAGAAAACAACTCAATTTTACATTTAGGAACTGAACAAAGGGGAAATTATCTAGGTGCTCCTTTGGCAATACTACACTCTAATTTTTCTTCAGCTTTAAAATTTATTGCATAGTTATATCCATGAGCAATGAGTCTTAATATTATCTTGACAAGCTTATTTTTACATTTGTCAAAGTCCAAGGGAGTAGAGAAGATCACCATGGCAGGTGTTCTACCTCAGACCTTTTAAACAGACAAAGACACAGAAAAGGAGAACTCATGTGTCCAAAATTTCTGTTAGTGTCACATTGTTCTACTTTTGAAGAAGGAAACTTTCAAAGGTCTTTTTATTGTTTCAAACTAGTGGCTGCTTATACCCAAATGACATTTTCACAGCATCAGTATGTGTCTGTTGGCTAAATGCATCTTCTTTAATCTGAATAGAGACATTTCTTCCCTGTTTCAGATCAATGGGGAAATTTCAGCATTTCCACTCAGCATATTAGACATTATGCAACATTTATGCCTTCATGTGCCTTTCTCTCAGAATTGTTATATACGTTGTTCAGAATAAGAACTCTGAGGCAAAAGATCAGTCATCCAAAACAGAGTCAAAAGACCAGGCAAAAATCTGACAAATTTGCTGATAAGAGAAACATCTTGTGCATGAATAAACTCCAGCATTGAAGACAGGTGTTTGAAGAACACTGACATCTGCCACTGAAGTTGAAGAAAGGTAAAAGAAAAACTGGGGTTTGGGTCTTCAAAAAATCCATTATTGACTGCATAACCACTCTTCCAGTATTTTTTAAAAGCCTTGTATTACCTTAAATGCAAGTTAAGACATTTCTTGATGTTTCAGAAATCTTCAGCTTTGGAAATTGTTGCTGGATCTCTAAAAGCACTGTCTAACTCTTTGCATCCTTTGCTCCCAGGAGAGATGTTTACATCATTACCATGTGCTGCAACAGTTAGAAAATGGAATAGTTTTTACCATCGTCATGGATACTCCACATAATTGGGGCTTAATCAGAAAGGTCCCAAGGGTAGCATAATGGTACTTAATTAGGATAGTAGTGTCATCAGGCAAAGGTTGCTCTGTAATTAAAGCACAGAACTATGCAAATAACTTCATCTCTCTCTCCCTCTCTTTTCAAGAAGCGAAAGGTACTTTTTATATGGGCAGATAGTGACAGGACAAAGGGCAGATGGTTTCAAATGGAAAGAAGGTAGGTTTAGATTAGATGTTTAGGAAGGAAATTTTTACTCAGAGGGTGATGAAGTACTGCAACAGGCTGCATAGGGAAGCTGTGGATGCCCCATGTTAGATGGGGCCCTGAGTAACCTGACCTAGGGAATGATGTCCCTGTCCACAGCGGGACTGGAACTCAGTGATCTTTAAGGTTTCCTCCAACCCAAGCCATTCCATGATTCCATGAGTCTGTGATTATAACAGGGAAAGGATCACCCATCCATTCCTATCTTTGGCTTCAGAAGTAACTTCTCATGTTAGTAACAAAAGTAAGGAAAGGTGAAGCTTTAACAATCTTCCCATGTAGTATACCCAGGGCTAGTGTGTTCTGTATTCATTTAACAGTCCAGTTACAACCCATCAACGTTTAGATTCATTTTGATCTCTGGGGTCACTGGATAGTTAGTGTCCTATTTGTCCTTGATGGTAGGACATGCAAGTACCCTCTTTAAGAGGGCTTAAGTAAGATTGTCTCTGCTGCACCTTAAAACAAAACCTTGAAAGCTGAGGTTCAAACTTCTATTCCAGTTAACATCCCTTAGAAATGTCCTTTTAATAAAGAATTTGGGGAGGAAAAAAGACAATTATATATACATTTTTCCAAGAACAATGAATGCAAGACTGTGTGTGAGGGGGTGTTTATGATTTACATATTCGTGTCAGAGAGCCTGTGTGAGAATAAACAGTGCAAAGAGAAGGAGTCGACTCTCAATGTGTTGTGAACAGTTGTCCTCTCTAAACTAAAAGAGATTATAGCTAACTTCTGGGAAAAGCAAGATCCCATATATTTTCTTCTGCTGAATATTTTGCTAAATAGGAGCAATGATAGCTTGCTACTCATGAAAAAACTTTTCTCCCAATAAGAACACTTGATAATAGCAAGTGCCATGCACACACTTTCTCGACAATAAATTCTGTACACTTCTTCTTTTTTTTTTTTTTTTTAATCTGAAGGCAATTTATGGTTAACATATTTTATAAAACCCAAAACACTTGTCAGTATGTGTTGCTTATTACAGACTCATTCTCCCAGTACCACTGGTTGCCTGAGGATGGCAATGCATAACCTCTCACAATTATCTGTTTATAACTGGGCTGAAAGTCTTTTTCTTGTGGTGTAATTTATGGAGAGTGGCAGCCTCCCATCTTCCCTGCTTTGAGCAACAGTGCCAACAGCAATCTTTGCACAACAATCCTTGTGGCTGGAAAGTGTTTGTATGGAGAACATCACGGGAACAGCGCTTCATTGCCAAAAATTCATCATGCAGCTTCAACAGATTCTATCCTGGGAAGAAATCAGTCCCCAAGGTATATTAGCCAATGGACAAGAAGAAAAAATTCTGGAAGACCTGTGTGGTTGTTTAAATAATTCCCTATATCCAGAGAAGCAAGTGATGCAACTTGGCACCCAGAAAAAGATTATTTTTTTTTTTTTTTTTGCTGGAGAGTTATTTTGGTTCACAAGATGTGGTTGGGGAAATTGGTGTACACAGACATAAATATTTCTCATATCTATTTCCAGTACAGCCCAGTGAACTTGCTGTTGAGAAAAAGGTTGAAAGTCTCTTAGATGTAAATCTTCCTAAGAAATATTTTATATGATGAATCTTTGCATAGAAAAATATTTTATATTAATATTATCTGAGCTCTAGGTGAGACTGCCCAGTAGATTCCATAGACATGCTTTAGTTCAGGAGTCACTGTGCTGTCAACTTCACCTTTCTTCCAGTTCTTCCCTAAACCCAACAGCAAAACATCAATGGTTTTTAAAGTTCTTTCAGTGCATTTTTTAGTTTATGGTGGGATAAGCAGCTTCGATATGAGTTACTGAATTTATGAAGGTACAAAAGTAGTAATTAATAATGAATATGAATTGCAAGCAAGAGTAAACTGCACAAAAAAATTGCTCTTATAATCTTATTATAATATGTTAGAAAATTTTGTGTTCTGAGGCCTCTGATTTAAAATTTGCATGAAGTATCTTACATAATTTGCAAACTCTCACAGCTCTGAGCAATATTTAAAGCCATTTTCTATGCTATTAATGGTGATTATTTTTAAATAACTGTTTAATTTCAAACTTTTGTACAAATACTTATTCATTTGACATGATAGGAAGAAAATTGGCTTTCGTCAGTTTTAAATTTGTTCCTGGGAGGGCATATAGTCTTGACTGTAGGATGTCATGAATGTGATTGTCGGATATCCATAAAAATAAATACCATATGAATTAGTATCCAAAGAAATCAATGTATGGATACACCAAAAAACACCACACACCAAAAAATCCATCCTCACTAGGAAACAGAGAAGCTGGAAAGTCTGGCTATGTTATCAGGAATTCCTGTACAAGGAGATTTCTTGGAGTGAAAAGCATCTCCAGCATTGTAAATATCTCTGATAAGTTTAGAGGGGTGAATGTGCTTTTACATTTCAAGTTATTTTCAGAAGGAAGAGGGAGAGGTGAATGGAAGGCCCATGATCGCACACAAAAGAAAGGTACTTTATAAATGACCAGGTACTTTATAAATTATCTTTATGCTGATGATGCATGCTGACCCTGGATGTCTCATGTCCTTATGTAATTTTTAATGCCAGAACAGTTAGTACTATATATTTCATTGCCTCAGATCTAAAGATTTTGGAGTATTTTAATTTTCACATGCCAGGTTATTTTTGTGTAATTTTAAAATGCGTAAATAATTCATTGCTGAGATGACATAATGAGGGTATGAAGATGCTGCATAAATATGATTAAAGGTTTATCAAACTATAGAAGTGTCAGCTGTACTTGGTAGAAGTGCTAGACAGTTTGTGACAGGCCTTTTTCAAAAAAGAGCATAGGTTTCTTTCTCCACAGATTTTTCACAACTAAATAGAAAAATTGTGTGAGAAACAGGTGCTGTTTGGAATGATGTTCAATAGAGGAGGAATTTTGAATAAACAAATAACCAATTTAATTTCTATTTTAATTCATAATAAATGACGCCAACATCCCATGTCTATTCTTTTTGTGCTAATAGTTATTCATCTGCACAGCATTTGTGAATATCAGTATAATCTGCACAAGAACAATGAAATCTAAAAGCATACAAGAATAAATTAAGGTATTTTTACAAATGAAAACTCATTTAGAAAATGGTTTAATTTCTTTTGTTTCTAGAGAATTTCTCTTTCCTGCTTTAAACTGTTTTGAGAGCCTGTGGACACTGACTAGGAAGTTGGAATGTCAGCTGCCTCTGCTCATCTGTCTTGGGGCTACAGTTTTTTGATGATGCCAAACTTAAAAATTGTACAGTTTAATTCAACTATGACATTCCCTATGAAATGCCAAAGTGTGTCTGTGCTCCTGCAAGAAAACCATTGGAATGGACTTCCCAGAGAGGTGATGGAGGCACAGATCCTCAAGATGATCAAGAAACAGCTGGATGTGACACTAAGTGCTGTGGTTTAATTGATAGGGTGATGATCAGTCAAAGGTAGAACTCAAAGACTAAAGAGGTCTTTTCCAACCTAAAGGATTCTGTGATTTTTCCTATGATCTGTGACTGATAAAAGATAGAGCTGAGACCATAATATTTCAAGTGAAAATCATCATACATCTTTCATCTTAAAATAATGATAATGGAACTGAAATTAAAGTGCTCATATTTAAGTTGTAAACAAGCAACTAGATTCAAATGAAACAAAATATAATAGGTAGTGGGCATAATGGGATTATGTACCTAATGATCACTTAATGGTTATGCAAGCATCTAATTTAGTCCACACATTGACACATACAAAATATCTGTGAGCAACATTTACTGTCACTTGTCTATCTCCTCCTTCCAAAGAAAATTTTATTAATGCCAATAACTACAGAAAAATAATGGCTCATTATTCTGCAAATACTGATTGAGGGATTCCTGGGAAACAACGGGCTCATTTGTCTGTATCTTATCCAGGTTAGAAGGTTTTCTCTTAGCATGCTTTTTTTGTTTAGTGTGCCTTGATGAGCTGTCCAAATGTTTTCACTTCAAAAGGAGATTGTTGCTGGTTAGTTGGTGAGATCTCTTGCTAAGGAGAGTTCTGCTGGAGAAGATTCTCTAGGTCAACATTTTTCCTGGAACCTTAGAAAATTAAGAGAATTAATTTCAGGACAGTCATACTTACATTTTCTTTAATATTAAATACAAACTGGTGCTATTCTATAATATTATATACAAAACTTTATCTCATGAAAATTAGAAAATAAGTTGTCTATGCTACTTTGAGGAGAGCTATTTGGAGAAAGGAAAAAAGAAATCACATTGCAGCCAAGGACAAGTCTTGTTACTATTGCTGGCAGCTATGTTATTTCTGAAACGTAGGGATAGGACCCACTGATGTATACAGTTCAGACAATAATATATATATTTTAGTCAGTACAGTAAAACACAACTTTCTCCTCTGGTAACCATATAAGTCTCTTTAACTTACTGTTACTTTTGTGATATCCGAGTGAAATAGCATCAGGATGAAAGCTAAGGTAAAAATCCATCTGGATTCAGTCATTTATAAATCCAGTAAGCAGGAACAGCTTTGATAAAAAGAGCCACATTCCTACTGTCAACATTTTGTATTCTTCTACCATGAGCAAAGCTGAAGCTTATGAAATCTCTTGCTGTTTGTAATGCAGTCTGCATTCTCTAAAGGGGAAAAGGAAAACAGAGTTCACAAATTATTTTGTTTGATATGTTCTTCTAAAAATACTTTTTCTGCCCTAAGATAGATTGGCAAGGGATAATACAAGACAAGGATTGTTTGTATTTCTTTGCTTTAATATTGTACTCAGTCTCCAGAAACAGTGAAGCCTGTGGACGTAGCTGAATACTTGCAGGCAGGGCAGCACCAAAGACCAACCTTGCTCCCTCCCAGTCAGCAGAGATCTCTTCAATGTCACCAACAGGAAATGAATCAGATGCAATGTGTACTGCAGTGGAAGAAAAGTAAAAGGGACCATTAAAAAACTGCTGCTTCTTGAATCTGTCCTACCAGCTAGGCATGGTCTCACTTGCAGGTAAATTTTTTTTAAATGAAAATAATTTTAAAAAAATTAATCAAGTTAAATGTATTAATAATATTAATAACGTCTAAGTAGGCTGAAGGGAATTGCCAGGCATCCACATGTAGATGGAAAGCTTGAACTTCTCTTGTATGGCTGATATGGGTTAGATAAATGGACAATGAGGTGGATTGGACACACCTGAGCAGCTGGTCCCAAACAGAACTCATCAGCAACACCAAGTCCAGCTGCAGACAAGGCACTAGTGGGGTATCCTAGAGGCTGCTACAGAGGCCAGGATTATAACCTGTTCATTAACTATGTGGATGGTGGGACAGTGTGGACCCTCAGGCAGTTTGTAGATGATACAAAATTGGAAAGAGAGATTGCTGCACCAGATGGGTGTGCTGTCATTCAGAGGGACCTGGACAAGTTGGAGAATTGTGTAGTCAGGAATTTTATGAAGTTCAACAAGAGAAACAATCAAATCCTGAACCTGGGAGAAATAACTCCAGGCATAGTACAGGCCCAGGGACAAACAGCTGGAAAACAACTTGGAAATGTCACTCTGGCCTTGCTCCCAACACTCACTGTTCTGTCCTCTTTTAGCCAGCTTAGACCTCTGAAAAATAAGCTGATGTATTGATTCATCTGAAAAGAAAGTGTGCTTTTTAGAGTTAATCTAGATACAGCTCCTTCCTTAGCCAGCACAAAACCTACTACAAGGGAAATTACACCGACAGGCAAAAGGAATAAAGAGGGAACAGGTGGGATCAGAAACTTGTGTTGCATCTAAGTGACCATGTAATTATAGACTGAATGTGCATGCCATCTGTCAGAGAAAAATTTTGCACATCATCTGCAAAAAAGGTATTATTCTTTCACACAAATTATTATATAATGAAATTGTCTTTTCCACAGAATTCTTGACAGTGCTTCTTAGTCAGATAGTTCTTCAGTGATAACTTTTTCATTAAAGGGTGATTTGAAATAGTTTATCATTTTTCTAAGACAGAATGTCCTATGTCCTGGATTTATTTATAGGCACATAAATAAAATGGGGCCATAATATTAAAAAACATACATTTTCAGCTTGTCTTGTTTCTAGAGCCAGCAAGTCAAAGTCCTAATCTAAGCATGCAACTTGTTGGGTTTTCACTGAAGGCAAAATACTATGAATTTGTGCAAACAGAAACACAAATAAAAGATTGTCCCAAGAGATGTGAGCATTCCAGTGAGGATGGATAAAGATACAGGGTGCATATAGTAAGAAGAAAGAGCCTGGTGAGGGTGCTTAGAAGTTAAAATGTTTTATAAAAACATGTTGGATCAAAGAGTGCAGTATATGTACCCTAACTTAAGGAGACAAAATTATATACTGATGTTTAATTTAGTCATTGTGCTTTCCTGTCCCATCCCATGAAGAGAAGTAAGATTATAGAGAGGGCAATTAATCTCAATCCATGATGATTGCCTAAAGAGTCAAATAATTTATGCTCTGGAAGTACCTGTTTTCCATGTAACATGCCATGTATCAGTTTTTTAATGTCTCATTGTCATTCACTGATTCCAAGCTTATTTTCATAAGGAATAGCTAAACCAATCATAGAACATCTCTGCACATACAAGGGCAGCAGGACGGAAATAGAAAACAAAAGGCAAATTTAGGAGATGCCTCTTCCATTGCAGCTGCTGGGATATGGATGAGTTTGGTACTGCAGTTTTGCAGTTAATTTCAGAAGCAAAAAGAAAACCAAACCAGCAGAATCCATTGTTATTAACAGGCAATGATTAGAGTTTCCACTTAAATGCATTCAATGAGGTCTTCTGGTTTTTTATGCATCTCCCATGAGGAAACCGTATCTATGCTGAAAGGTTTTCTGAAATCTAGACAGGAATCAACACAAGCCTGTAAAATGACACTCCATGTCATCAAGCATGCAGTGAAAGTTTTTTACAACACTGAGTTCAGCAAGTAAATCAAGGCTTACCCAGTGCAATCCATAAAATTAATCAGGCACAACCTACCCTATACACTTGAGAACAGTCTTCATTGCAAAGGCTTAAAAAAATAAACACTTCTGAGCTATTAAATATGTTTTGACATGATATTTGATAAATATGTATGATAGTCTTGTATCAGTTTAATAGGTTAATTAGCACAGTTTTAAATTAAATTTTAAGCTCTTCATACAGTTTCATTTTCTCAAACATCTGAATGAAAAAACCCTCATTGAAGAAGTGAGGAAAGATGACCATCCACCATGTAAAATTCCACTTTACCTTTTACCTCTCCTTAGAATATGTATTAAAATCAGCTTTTGATGGACTGCTGTGAAGTAGCCTGCTGATTACTTCTGAAAATGGCTCAGTATGATTTATGATCTCTAGAAATGTTGAAAAAAATCTTGATTTGACAGACAGGTCTGATCCCATGAAAATGGAGACCATGTGTTCAAATAGCAAAGCTGGACAATGTCATTTTCATTAGCATGAACATTCCAAAACGAGATGTTCCTCCTCTTCCTTACAGCTCCCAGTGACTGCTGCAGACTAACTGCCTGCACCTGGAGATGGCCACTATTCTCTCCCACCTTCCTAGCTTCTACACTTCCTTCCAACACTACAACAAAAGTATGCTGGCTGCCACTGGAATTGTGACTGTCCTGTCAATGCGTGAATTTCAAAAGGGATGAAGTTTTGAACGACTGGATGTTTGTTAATCACTCAGCCACTATGGCAGATGAAAGGATGGAGTGGAGGTAGTCAGTGGAGGGGAAGGAGAAGTGTTGTGAGTGCTGAGAAAGTCAAGTATGTGTCTGTCTGTCCATTACAGCTGTTAATAATGCTGGGCCACATTGTCCTATGCTGCCACCTCTTCATGGGAGCTAATTATTCATTGGCTATTTGTTTTCACTATCAGCTGTAAATAAGTTACACAACGAAGAGACAACAGCATCATGTAATCAAGTAATAATCAGTCCCCCAGGTAAAATTATCATTGTATGAAATTATCCTGCCATTATGTTCTAATAGGCTGCCTAATTGAGGCAATATATCTTAATATATTGAATCCTTGTTGAGTCACAAAATAATTGATATGTTGAATCCTTGTTGAGTCACAAAATAATATCTCTGTGAGAAAAATGTAGAGGTTGCTAAGGATTATTTTGAGGCTGGTGAAACTGTTTCTGACAGCTCCCAAATGAGCTCTAATATATTGCATGGCCATTATTAAATTGGCATCATATGCCTTGAGACTCCTGTTTGCTAATAATTTCTACATGCTTGCCTTTTTTCAACAGTGGTTCTTAATAGATAATGAAATTTAAAAAGAGGCAATAGAACATACTGCAAGGCCTAGAGAAACTTAAACTTCTCTCAACAAAATCAACAGCAGCTGTGAGCGCACATAATGGAAAACTACAGGACATGGGGATCTGACTGATAAATCACTTTTAGCAGCTAGAAAGTTTCAGATGCATATTACTTTGTCAATAAACCAAGTTTTATATAGACTTAGCCAAAAGTCAGAAGTGTTTATGACATGTTATGACAGCACTTTGATGCCAAAGACTCCCTTCTCCTAATGAAAAAATTTGAAAAAATGGATTCCAGTACAAAAAAAACCCTTTGGATTGTAGTCATACATTGTCACACACATAGTTGTGTACCCTGGCTGACTGAGCATCTTCTGTGTACATTTATACATTACTTACCATTCCAATGGTGCTTCTGAAGAAATGTCACAAATACTATCCAGTTATGAGAGGAAAACACAAAAATGTTATGTTCTGTACCAAAAAGGTAAGGAATGAGAACTATGAAATAAAATTGATCCAAACAAACATAAGAAATGTGAAGTTAAGTTCAATTATTTTAGGACACATGTATAATTAGGTAGGCAAAAGTCCTGTGTCGTTATTGATCCATGCTCTTCTAATTTATTTTTTGTGCGTAATTTCCCTGCACTCCAGTAAGTAATATAATTCAGCACCTGAAATGGATGAGTTTTCCCTTTTCCAGAGAGTATATTCCCCAGGTGAATTGATCCCTGAAGGGAAGTTATACCAAAGCCTTCCTCAGCATCTTCTAGAAATGAGTATGTAGATGCAGCATTTAACTTTGGAGACAATACAGCAAAGCATACAAACAATGAAACCAACTAAAAAAAATTGAAAATGAAATTCAGATTACCCTTAGGAACACAGTCCAATTTAGAAAATCATACTCTGAATTTACTCTGAATTTGGCATTCAATATTGCATACCATAAAATTGGTTTTCTTGGTCAGATTTTGCAGGGGGACATCCCATGCTATTATACAAAGAAGTCTTTGCAACTAAGTGAAATACTACAAATTGCAACAAATAGATATCTCCTGCAGCTTTACACAATTTTCAAGTCAGTGTAGGTCTGGTCCAAGGCAAGTTCAGAGGCGTTTAACCTATCATAGGGTAAATGGAAACAGCAGGAGAAGTGTAAAAAAGATGGTCCGTATATTAGATAAGCATAGCAACAGCACAAATAGGGATCTGGATTGCAGCAACAGCCCTGTAAGAGCTATTTGAAGCCTACATGGCAGTCAGGCAGCAAGATTAAAACTGTAATCAGTCACACAGGAGAGAAAGGTAAAGAGCAGATATTTTCCTTAGTGTATTTTTCTTGGTGATTCTTATTTGGTGATAGGATTTTAAAGCTACTCTGTGAACTTTCCTTTTCTAGTTAGTGAAGGCTACCAAAAAGCAATGGAAAAAATTTTTCTCTTGGCCTAAAAAATGAATTACTTATTTTTAGGGTCTCTGTCCTGAATGAAAACTGAGCCGTGATCCTTTGAAGCCCATGACTTAATTCTTTTACAGCTCTTTCACTTTGAAAAAGACTTAAAGTTAAAATAATTTAATCCAGTAATTAATTGATTTAAAAGGAAAAAAAATCAATATTATACTTAATTAAAATCATCTAGCCAAATATATATGCTTAAAAATCAACATCACCATTCAGGAGTTCAGTTCTGACTGGTATTTCAGGTGTCTGCTAGTGGACAGCTCTAATGCACCTGAAACTGATAGCTGACCTGCAAAATTTACAAAGCCAGGAATGGAGTATTTAAAATATACTTATTTTACATATTATTTTTTTCATATTTATCAATATTATTGCTATAAGATTTGTAAAAGTTTACAGTTTGTAGGAAAGGAAAAGTAAGAGTGCAGTCTTTGAAGGAACAGTTTTTACTGTGGATCCATCAAATGGGGTGGGGAGGAGGAAGGGAGGAAGGGTGGGATGATCTGTAGTTGAAAAATATATCCTCTTCTGATGGTTATTGAAGATATCGTGTGAGGAATTCACTTAGGATAGGTAAGGATAGAGGTTATAGCTACACATTTGTTTAGAAGTGTATTGAAAAGTAACAAAACCTATTACTTACTACACAGATTTAAAAAATCAAGTATATTTAGGAAAGCATTACCTATGTGCCTTATGAGGTGTCAGCATGCAGGAGGGAGGGTTTGCCTAAAGATGATCTCAGTCTAAGTGACTGTCTGTTTCCTGAGAGCTGTCTGCTTATTTTCCATATTCAAGGTGTAAATAGGCATCTTTACATGCTGGTGGTGGCTGTAGGTAGTACAAGGTGCATAAACATCACTGAGAGCCCTGCATCATTTATTTCTGGTTTCCCATTCCCAAGGTGTTCATTGTGGCTTGCTTGTGGAATTTTTTCTTTTGTTCCTTAAATTTTCTAATGCTTATTATGGGGGGAAAATAGCAAAAGGATATCTACTTCTATTTCATAAAAACTAATATTTTCTTTACACAGTTCAAGTACTCAAGCAGATTTAGACAGACTAGAGGGAAAGCTGAATTTCTGTCCTTGCTGTCTGTGGTCTGTACAGTAGCAGTGACATGAACACCATGAAACTCACTGAACTATTGGTCTAATGGGAATTGTGGGGTTTTTTTTACCATTTGTGAACAACTTCTCTTGAGAGCTGGGAGTTAAAAAAAAAAAAAAAAAAAAAAAANAATAAAACAGACTGTCAGTGTTCATCTTATGCAGACTTCCTTATTCCTATTCTCTGGGCCTGACTGTCAAAGCATGAAGGTTGTCAAGGAAAGGAACATTTTATTTTGTTAAACTTATATCTTGGATGCTTCAAATGAAAGCTGGAACCACTGGATTGTGTGAGAAGCAGCTGAAGCCCGTTCAGCTGTGGAACTGGTTAGAAATTTTCCAGAGAGCAACTTTCTGTCTGAAAACACTGATGGTAATTTCTGCGAGTTTTACACAAAAGCAGGTCCCAGGCCCACCAGCAAAGTCTGAGGCTCTTGTCTCACACATGGTAAAGAACACCCAAGTCCAGTACATTGCACGTCTTAATGCAGGAAAATGATGAAATACAGAAGACTAGATTTGTGTGCAGATGGAAATACCATCATTCCTTTTCCTCTGCTGATGTAATTTCTTGTTGTATTGCTAACCATTCATAGGATCAGGGACGAGTCAGTTTTGGAATCTGCATTATCTGTGGAAGGAAGAAAAAGTAGATACCATATAGAAACTATACTGAGGTTGGGTTAAGAAGATATAAGTGTTAATGATACCCAATTTAATTTGGCAAGGCAATTGAGAACCTTTGAAGAATGTAACTATTTCTGTAAAAATTCTATTTCTATTTCTGTAAAAATTAAATTTTTGGCTATTGCATAACATAGCTGTGGTATTTTCATTAACATATTTTTTACCTATTAGTCTATCAACCAAGAGGTCATTTTAAATTCATTGACCCATTATTTCCATACTTTTAGTTCTATTTTTCCCTAGAAGCTGATAACCATGATGTTGATGAGAGTGAATGTACAAGAAAAATATTTTAATGTTTTCACTTATGGTTTTTTTAATGTTACATTTTGATTTTTAAATTATTAAATCAACTCTTTAGCACCAGAATAAATGGTGCTTAAAGGTTAGTTTTCATAAACCACTGTGATTTGTTGAGCTGTAACTTAGGCCTTACTGTCAGTTCTTTGAATTTTCCACATAAAAGTAACTCAATGCCTGCTAAAGGAAAATAGAGCATAATTCATCAGAAGGAAGTGGCCTCTGGGAAAATATTATTCATATTTCACCATTCGTTCTTCTATTACTCGTCTCATTAAAGGTGAAGAAAATAAATCTCATCTTTCCATTTTTCTATCATACTACTCAGAAATAAGGCCTGCAGTATTCTATTTTGTCTCAGAAAAGTAATTTAATTTTAAAGTTGTTTTTTTATTCCATGTTTGAAAATATTTTTTGAACAAGGAATCACTTCAAGTGAAAAATTAGAATAAAAATATTATTCCTTTTTTTAATCACAGAATTTTGTTGAAATTTCAGCTTGCATTTCAGTTGTCAGATTCCTGAAGTACTGTAAATTTAAATTGTTTGGTTGAGGAACCATATAAACTAAAATTAAAATTACAGTTCATAATAGACAGAAATAAAATGGACTTGCAGAAGAGATACAAAAAGTTAAGTGAAATTATTTCAGTCTTGCTGTAGGACCTAATCTACCCACTAAGGAACACAGAGAGGTTTACACCCTCACATTTGGTTTGTATGTGCAAGGAAGAGCCAAGATGTTGCACTGTCAAGGGAATGCATTTAAGTGGAGTAAGTTTCTAGAAAAGTTTCACAGTGTGAGAAAGAAAACTGTTCTTTTTCTATTCCTGGCTAGCTCCTTAAAGACTCAGATGTCAGCAGAACATCAGAGTAGCAGGGCCCACTACACTCAGTGACCAAGAGGCAGAGGTTTAGCTCCCAGAGGCAAGTGGCCACTGAGCCTGCTCCTCCATCCCTCTGTGCTCCTCCAGAGGCAGACCTGCTGGGCTGTTCCTCCATCTTTGCTCTTTTTATTCTCTACTGGTCTTCCCTTTATACTGCAAAGTTAACTGTTAAAACTGAAAAAAAAAATCATTTTGCAGGTAGTTTGCAATTCTCAATCAGAAAATTGCTGTGTGAGAAGAAATGAAGCTGGAGTCCTTTGAGAGGCATCTATTAAAGAATTTGTTTCTTTTACTATCTTTGATAATCATAGAAGATGACTTTCAATAGACATTCTTCTAATCACTAAAAGCACAAAATGCTATCAAAATCTAGTACTATACTCAAAAAATTCAATGGAAAGAGGTCTAGAGAGTCTATTAAGGAAAAAAAAAAGACTCCGGAGAAAAAATGCAAGGCATTAAGAGACAGTTGTTTTTAAATCCATTGTAGGTATGCATATGTATTTCTAAACTTGGAAAAGAAAGATGATATATTCCTACTGTAAAATGATGAACTTTCTTAACCTTAAGTCATCATCAGGAAAGTAAGGTGGTATCTACTCTGAATGTCTCAAGTTCAGGTACTTGAAGCCCAAAGAGTTGTCTGAAGAAACAGTAAACTCACTGGTAATTTTTAATTACCTAAAGTACTTGGCAGTTCCAAAGACTGTAAATCCACTAAAGTTACGACAGAGTTGATAAATGCCAGTGGGGTGATTTCAGAGTTACCACAGGCTACATCTGCTTTTTCATCAATCCACAGAGAGATGATAGGAAAATCAACAGGACTTTTTATTTTATGTATGACTGCTCAACAAACATTTTAATAGTGCTCATAAACGGAATTTTAAAGAGCAGAGATATTATCAAAGAAAATTGCTTTCATTCTTTGATGAGATACGAGTTTTTCAATAACAGTGCCTAATAAACATAGTTGAGAAGTGGCAGATTTTGTATGCCAGTAGTGTGACATTCTGTTTAAAAGAGTACATCACACAATCACAGTAAGGCATAAAGGAATGAACAACTGGCAGAGAGAAATTGTCAGTGGTACATCAGCTTTATATGAATGTTTCCTTGTAGGTACTTCTGGGACTGACTTTGTCCTAAGAATTGAATTCAACATCTTTATTAATGAAATTGAATCAAACATGAAATCACAGACAATAAAGTACACAGGTAAAGAAGGAAGGCTGAGGGAATAAATGAGAAAGAAAAAATGACAACCATACTATATGATCCAGTTACTTTCTTTATGGTTGACATGTCATTCTTGCAAAATACACTTTAAAAAATCAATTAATGTGAAAAAAAAACCAAAAAAACAAAAAAACATAAGCCTGCCTGGCTTTTAAACATATCGGAGTGAAGCTCCACAAAGATGATCAGAGGGTTGGAGCACTTCCCCTATGAAGACAGGCTCCAAGACTTGGGGTTGCTCAGCCTGGAGAAGANTGACATGTCATTCTTGCAAAATACACTTTAAAAAATCAATTAATGTGAAAAAAAAACCAAAAAAACAAAAAAACATAAGCCTGCCTGGCTTTTAAACATATCGGAGTGAAGCTCCACAAAGATGATCAGAGGGTTGGAGCACTTCCCCTATGAAGACAGGCTCCAAGACTTGGGGTTGCTCAGCCTGGAGAAGAGAAGCCTCCAAGACACCTTAGAATATCTTCCAGTAGGTAAAGAGAACCAACAAGAGCAGGAGAGAAATGGTTTCCAAGGGCATGTAGTGATAGGGGGATGGCTTTAAACTGAAAAAGTGTAGATTTATGTTGCATATTAGGAAGAAAGTCTTTATGGTAAGGTTGGTGAGGCACTGGAGCAGGTTGCCTGGAGAATGTTGCCTGGGATGTCCCACCCCAGGAATGTTCAAGGCTAGGTTGGATGGGGCTCTGAAAAACCTGGTGTAGTGAATAGCATCCCTGCCCATGGCAAGGCAGTTCAACTAGATGATCTTTAAGGTCCCTTTCAACCCATTCTATAATTCTATGATTCTTTGGGCTCTAGGTTAGAATTCTCTTTTAGTCAGCAAAATGTGCTAAAATGATTCTGTACGATATATGTCTATATAGGGAAGCACAATATCTCTGTAACACAATAGTGCTTAGACCAACATTAAAACACTCTATGCATTCTATAAAAGATATTGCATTTATATTTATTAAAGTAATATTTAGAAACACAAGCACCCATTCATGTGCATACATATATATATATATATATATACATATATATGTTTATTAAATAAATTACTCTTTTAGCTGTCATGCCTAATTAATAAATCAAAAGAGACTACATAATGCTAAAGAAATTTCTGCTATGGTGGACTGATGTATAAGAACAAGTGCAGGGTTGAAATTGAATCAAGACGTTTAAATGAGAAGCAAAGCATTATTTCTTAACAGAGAGAACAATTTTTCTCCTGAATCAAAATACCAAGACAAGTACAATTTTTACACATCTTCAGATCAAGACCAAANCAAAGACTGTAAATCCACTAAAGTTACGACAGAGTTGATAAATGCCAGTGGGGTGATTTCAGAGTTACCACAGGCTACATCTGCTTTTTCATCAATCCACAGAGAGATGATAGGAAAATCAACAGGACTTTTTATTTTATGTATGACTGCTCAACAAACATTTTAATAGTGCTCATAAACGGAATTTTAAAGAGCAGAGATATTATCAAAGAAAATTGCTTTCATTCTTTGATGAGATACGAGTTTTTCAATAACAGTGCCTAATAAACATAGTTGAGAAGTGGCAGATTTTGTATGCCAGTAGTGTGACATTCTGTTTAAAAGAGTACATCACACAATCACAGTAAGGCATAAAGGAATGAACAACTGGCAGAGAGAAATTGTCAGTGGTACATCAGCTTTATATGAATGTTTCCTTGTAGGTACTTCTGGGACTGACTTTGTCCTAAGAATTGAATTCAACATCTTTATTAATGAAATTGAATCAAACATGAAATCACAGACAATAAAGTACACAGGTAAAGAAGGAAGGCTGAGGGAATAAATGAGAAAGAAAAAATGACAACCATACTATATGATCCAGTTACTTTCTTTATGGTTGACATGTCATTCTTGCAAAATACACTTTAAAAAATCAATTAATGTGAAAAAAAAAAAAAAAAAACAAAAAAACATAAGCCTGCCTGGCTTTTAAACATATCGGAGTGAAGCTCCACAAAGATGATCAGAGGGTTGGAGCACTTCCCCTATGAAGACAGGCTCCAAGACTTGGGGTTGCTCAGCCTGGAGAAGAGAAGGCTCCAAGACACCTTAGAATATCTTCCAGTAGGTAAAGAGAACCAACAAGAGCTGGAGAGAAATGGTTTCCAAGGGCATGTAGTGATAGGGGGATGGCTTTAAACTGAAAAAGTGTAGATTTATGTTGCATATTAGGAAGAAAGTCTTTATGGTAAGGTTGGTGAGGCACTGGAGCAGGTTGCCTGGAGAATGTTGCCTGGGATGTCCCACCCCAGGAATGTTCAAGGCTAGGTTGGATGGGGCTCTGAAAAACCTGGTGTAGTGAATAGCATCCCTGCCCATGGCAAGGCAGTTCAACTAGATGATCTTTAAGGTCCCTTTCAACCCATTCTATAATTCTATGATTCTTTGGGCTCTAGGTTAGAATTCTCTTTTAGTCAGCAAAATGTGCTAAAATGATTCTGTACGATATATGTCTATATAGGGAAGCACAATATCTCTGTAACACAATAGTGCTTAGACCAACATTAAAACACTCTATGCATTCTATAAAAGAAATTGCATTTATATTTATTAAAGTAATATTTAGAAACACAAGCACCCATTCATGTGCATACATATATATATATATATATATACATATATATGTTTATTAAATAAATTACTCTTTTAGCTGTCATGCCTAATTAATAAATCAAAAGAGACTACATAATGCTAAAGAAATTTCTGCTATGGTGGACTGATGTATAAGAACAAGTGCAGGGTTGAAATTGAATCAAGACGTTTAAATGAGAAGCAAAGCATTATTTCTTAACAGAGAGAACAATTTTTCTCCTGAATCAAAATACCAAGACAAGTACAATTTTTACACATCTTCAGATCAAGACCAAATGCCTTTTGAAAAGAGTTACTTAAGTGGTAGTTAGTGATTGATACAGGCAAAATGCAACTTCCTGATATATGTGAGGTCAGACCAGATGATCTAATGCAGATCTAACTCAAATGGAAGAAATAAAACCCATATGACACAGAGGTGATTTTGATAAAATTCACTATATATCTATGTGTATATACAAAATCTCAAAAGATTCATACAGCTAACTATAACATAACCACACACTGAAAATGGAGTCAATGATCTCACAGACTAAACTAATAAAAAAAACCAAGGCACAGCCCAAAGAAATTACATTATATATTGCTTAATTACCAGCACACCTTCTGTCATGGTTTAGCTGTTTAGTATTGTTACAGTGTGCTTAAAACAGTGCCAGGCCCAGTTCAACAGGATTTTACGACAAGCACTGTTCCCAAAAGGGTGTTTTCACTAGAGCCACATTTCTTTCCATAAAAAATCGTCTCGGTGGGAAGTTAACCATGTACTGTCATTTGGCCTCTGGGTTTTTTAGTACCATAACCTAACCTTGTTTTTAATTTTATCTGAGACTCAGAGTTGAAGGGGGAAAAGTGATTGTTCACCAATGCTCTCATTAATTGCAGGCTCCAATGTCCACGCCTGCAGTAATGTCCCCTCCAGATGATCACATTAAGCATTTTACATCTTCTAGGTAATTTACAAAGTTTAGTCAAATTGGACAAATCAGAGCTGCTGCTCTCGCCTTTGGGTCTGCTCTCAGCAAAGACAGTAAATCATGAGCACTGATAAGGTGCCCAGAGCTAATTTTATACATCAACATTTCATGTTTTTTTCTTATGTAGTTCTGAATCCTGAGTGAGGGAAAACTCAGACCACAGAAATGCTCTACAGATTTTTGTCCTCAGGTTCTTACAGGAGGCAGCCCTGGAGGTCATTTCCATAGACATGTTCTGAAGGTGTCAGGGAGGAGGTTACAGAACAAAACCAAATTTTTTCATCTCCCTTCTCACTTTTATCCAATAACCCTGGGTTTAGATTAGAGATGGATTTGAAACACTTGTCTGCCTGGGTGTAATCTCAGTCCAAACGACCACCTTCCTCTGACACCATGACCTAACAATCAGTGGGATAAATTCTTGGTCCCATCTCTTGGAGTTGTACACCTGCATGTGCAGTACTTATCCTGCTTATTAACTTGCCCAGGAATGCACAAAACTCCGTGGTGTCTTGCAAAGCTGGGCATGGGAAAGACTTGGCAAAAATTTTCAGGGAAATTGTTCTGGTCTCATGCAGGATAGAGTTAATTTTCCCTTTAGTAACCAGTACAGTTCTATGTTCTGTATTTAGTATGAGAATAATGTTGATAGCACACTGATGTTTTAATTGTTTCTAAGTAGTGCTTACCCTAAGTAGGGATTTTTTCAATTCCCATGCTCTGCCAGTGAGAATGTGCACAAGAAGGCATGAGGGTGCATGAAAAAGACAGAATTGGCAGAAGGGATATTCCATACCACAGAACACTAATCTCAGAATAAAAAATGGGAGGGATAGGCAGGGAGGGGTGATCACTGCTCAAAGACAGACTGGGCGTGGCCAGTGGGTGGTGAGAAGTTGGACTGTGCATCCATCTACCGTTTCTTTTGTGTTTTACCCTTCTTGTCCTCCTTTGCATTACAACTATTATTTATTATACTATTATTATAATTATTATTATTGTTGTATTTTATTTTGTTTCAATTATTAAACTATTTTTAACCCACAAGATTTACTGTGTTTTTCTGATTCTCCTCCTCAGGGAGGAGTTGGGGAAGAGAGTGACCAAGTGGTTGTGGGGTGCTTCGTGGCTGCCTGGGGTTAGACCAGTACAGCAATGTTTTCTCAGAGACCTGTGTATGAAAGGTCTCTCACTCCCACCTCTCAGCATTGGGTAAAAAAATGAAAATTGGTTTTTGTATTGTTTCTCATCGAGGTACAGCTTTCTGGTTTCTTATAGAGCTCTTTTCAGTTTAGTTGGACTAATAACAATAGTTTTGCATAACAAAAGAGAACATAAAATTAATTTCTACCTCATAATGGTTAGCTGCCAATCCAGAACGATAATGAAAAAATCAAAATATGTTACTTCAACATTTTAGTGTGAGTTCATTTTCTCTGTATCTGTGAAGTAAATTGAGTGGAGCAGATAATAATTTAAACAATCTTGAAAACTCAAATAACATTTTGGAATAGGATGAAATGTTTAAAAATTAGGTTTTATAGGTGGTGCTGTGGGAGAATGTAATATCTGATCAAGAAAATGTTAAAAATAAAGCACTTTAATACATGTTGAAAAAATAATTCTTGGTTAAGAACTAGTAGCAGATGGAAACATTTATTCAACTGAGGACATTACACATTCATTCATGAAGACACAGATGCTACCCAGACTGATGGGATGTACATTAGCCCTAAATTAACAAAAATATATTTAAACATTACTTTTTTTCACCTGTTTAAAAATGTGTTGTTGATTTTAAAATTATGACTCTGGTTGAGAGATTTGAAAAAACTGACTAAAAAACGTTGCACCTCTGCACTATGCTTCTTTCTGGATAGCAGAGGCAAAGCATGGAAGTGAGTGATCAGACTGAGATAGAGACAGCTGAAGCAGCAGATCTGTGACCACAAATTGACAAAAAAGATGGGGATTTTAACCTGTTCTTGCTGTGCAGCAAAGGGAGTGGAAGTCCTCAACTGCCCACAAGCAGTTGTGAAGATACTTAAGGCTGCCAACTAATCACTCTTTTGCCTTATGGGGGAGGAGAAGGAAGGAGAAGTTTCTCTTCTTTGGCCAAGGACCTGTGGTCCCAATTAATCCATGTCTAGGCTTACATTTACAGCACCTCAACACAAAGCAAACCACTAACCAAAAATTAATTTAGCTATGACCCAGGTTTAATACTCCCACAATTACTTAACCTCTGAGAAATTAGTGTATCTAATAATAATTTCCAGCTTAACAATGGGCATCAATGAAGAGCAGTGTTTGTCTTTATGAGAATGCTTTGATTACATCTTTGTTTTCTCTATGTGAAACAAGAGCAGAGTATCACTTATTCTGCTGGCACAATTGCAGGTAACTGAAACCCATTAGAGAATTGCGAGTCATTATGTTTAACTTCATTCTGAAAATAGATGGAGCATTTTGAATTGTATGTATAGAATAATTCTCCTCATACATCTCAGGAATATAGGAAATCTATACAATTCATTATTTCAGACTTTTTTATTATATAAATCCATGTATTTTCTTGTTAAGATAAAGTTTATACTGCCTTTGGAATATCAGAGTGTGAAATGGTAAAGAAAGCCCTTAAAGATAAATGTGTCATTAAGAAAAAAACAAACAGAAATCCCTTTGTTTTTGGAATGATGCCATGAGCTTGCTATGATTGCTATTTCTTGGAAGACTGCAATATCCAAAAGACTGTATACATAATATTACAGGTTCTAGAGACACTTAGTAATCTCTTTTTTAATCAATGTGACTTAAAAAGGCAATGGGAATACTGTTTATAGTGGCTTAGGTATTGACATCAAGGAGAGCTAATGTATTCTAAATGCAGAAAGTGCTTTCATAGTATGTGGGACACTTTTTCTCTGAGAGAAAAGACAAATTTAATTATCCTGTAACTGGACAGTTGCATTTTTTCTCACTTGGCTTAATATATAAGGGCAAGGAAAGTTATGCCTTCACAGTATTCAAGAAATGAAAAACAATTTGAGGATACTGAAGAGGTACCTGCATCTGTTCACGTAAGGTAGTTCTGAAGCTTCAAGCACAAGAAAATTTGGTAAATAGATATCCAAGCAGGTTTCACACAAGCTATCTTGCAGCCAGGAGCAGCACAGCCATGTGCATGTGCCTATTGTAACTTCTGAGCAAAGTTCTTGGCTGCTCACTGCTGCTCTCAGCCTCTTGCTTCACACATCCGCGCAATGTGCTACGGAACTCAGCCACGTGGGCCTGCAGTCATGGAGCAGTCTACTCTGTGTGCATCTCTGCTGCCAACACAACCTTTACTTCCTGAAAGATATCATCAAATGGAAAACCTGGCATGTTTGGAAGGCTTGACTTTTGGGAAGTGCTGACTGAAAACTATGACAGACTACTTTCTCTATGGATAAGCAATATAATTGTCTTTACAATATAAAAGCCATTCCTGGATTAAGAATGAATTTGCAAAATAGTCAGGAGTAAAATTGGGTTAAAAATTAGGATAATATTTCTGATTATCAGAGCAGTGGGAATCAGAAGCCATCTCTCTGCAGGGATGGGTAACAGTAGTTACCAGCTTCTCCCGTCTTTTATTGGACTTCACAGATGTGGCTGCTCTGATGAAGGCTACTTCCCAGAGATTCCAGCATTTGCTATTTTTAAGGCAGAATGAGAGGCAAATGAAAAAAAGCATTAAACTGACATTTTCTTCTTTATGAAACTAGTTGTAAATAGGATGCACTTATTTCTGTTATTTCTTTTCTGGATAGGTGTAACCTTCCAGTACCTGTCTGCCAGAAAAGGAAGAAAACTCCCCAGCCAGGCATCAGACTCAGCTAGGTGTCAGTGTGGGACAGCAGGTGCAACAACAGCTGGAAAGCAAACTTCTTTGTTTGAATCACAGAAGATCAACATGGACATGGCATGTAATACAGATGTTGTTCCCATTTAGCAGAATCACTTCAGTCCTTCTCTACACAAACTCCCCTCAAAACTTCCCAGCCATTTGTGTTTCACAATGAATGCAACAAAACCTCAACAACCTTACAGCTTTTAAAATAAAGGCAAAAAGCCTATGGAATCTTAGGTGCATTGTATCTTCTGTCAGGGACAGCATGAAATATCCAAAGCAGCTAAAACTTTAAAAAAATTCTTGGCATAAAAACACAACATGGAAAAAGCAACACAATACCTTAGCTGCAATATTTTATAACTTTAGTTCTTTGTAGTACTATTTCTTAAAGTATTTAGAAACATGCCTACACTTAAATTGACATGGCCATCTGAGTAGCAGGTCTGTATGACCCAAAACTTTCCTGACTGCATGAACATGCAAAATTGTTTTATATTCACTAACTACTTCAGTCCATCGTGCTGGGAAAATAACAAACAGAATAAAATAGATTTAGTACAAAAATGGAAAAAGCCCCAAAAAAAAATCACAGGAACAAGATTTGTAATAAAAATCCATTCTACTAAATTCTGGATAGTCTATTGATATCTTAAATTGTCAGACAATTTTGGCCACAAGTTATGGATGGTTTTGAAAAATATATCAAACTACTGCAAATTACTGTACTTTAACAGCAGTTCAGTAGGAACAGAAAAGATACACCTTAGACAGGTTTGACAGATTATCTTTTCTGAGCTGGTTTCTCCCAAGCTTGGTTTTATAAAAGCAGAGGCTATGTCATGCAGTAGAGATGAGCATGGTTTCAGACTGCAAGTATGGTGTCTGTAGATGGAGAAGGAGAAAGAAACAGAAGCTCTCCCAGAAACCAGCTGGGCCAGTGGGATATAGGTGCTGTGGTCTTCTAGTGAGGATTCTGTTGAGGGTATTTAATATAGATATAATAAAGGTAAGGTTTAGATTCTGTTTCGATGCATTCCTGGGTAAGGAACATTTTACTTCACACAGACTCACTGCTACCATAGCATAAATTTTAGACTGCTGTTTCAAAAGGTTCTGTTTTTCATAAGCATGCTAGTGATTGTGTGCTGGATTGGGTTCTTCCAAGCATATATAAATATTTACAGAAAAATGTCTTTATCTCACAAAAAAGTTTAGATGAATGATTTTTCATATAAATAGACTTATTTTAATCACATCTGGATATATTTGCAAAATCAGGAATTAAAAATACATCTGCTGAGAATCACTTTCTGAATTTCTTGGCAGCCATTCACTGTTAAAATATTTTCTTTGCATGGAATTTACTAATGTTACTCTTTATAGCCGACCATTTCACTGACAGTTTTTTCCAGACAGGTTTCCTGCTAGCAGAGGAGGAGGTCTAGGTAAAAGCTAACTGTAGAATATTCAATGACTATTTTATTGTGACTATACTCAGCAACAGGCTTAATGCAGAAAATTTGAATCAACTTCACTGTAGGGAAGTTTAAGCAATTTAATAAAAAATAATTAATAGTAACTCAGAACTTGTAGTTTCTCACACATGTCCACATTATCATATAAAATATCTCTGTCAAACTCTTTTACTTTACCTTCAATTCAATTCAGAGACAACAAAAGCAATTCCCCATTTGTTTCCACTTTGTGGCTTGAGAAGTGATTTCGCCTGTAATGGTGTCTTTGATTTGCTATTCCAAATTCTAGTCTCTTTGAGGAGACATTGATTTAATAATTAAAAATCACCATTTTTACTATATTATGATAATCATTTGTCTAGGAAACCTGATTTTTAATGTGTCTATGGATGGAGAAAAATGTCTTTTGCTAGATTCAGACTGAAGATTGAGACATTGCAAGTATGCATATGAAGAATTAATTCTTGGAGAATAGTCTTTTCCCACTGGATATTTGAACTACCAGATGCAAAGATAGGATACTGCTCTCTTCAGTTTTTTTCTAAGCAGACACATTCTGAACACCCACATTTACTATATACTTGCATTTCATAACTGAGATGTTCAACCATGTAACTTTTAAATATTTTGATATATAAAATTGATATAATTGAGCACATCCAGAGGAGGAAAACAAGGCTGGTGAGGGGAACACAAGCTTGGGGAGGGACCTGGGGGTGTTTAGCCTGGAGAAAAGGAGACTTAGAGGTGACCTTATCACTCTCTACAACTCCCTGAAAGAAAGGTGGTTGTAGTCAGGTGGGGGTTGGTCTCTTTCACCAGGCAGCAACTGACAGAACCAGAGGACACAGTCTGAAGCTGCACCAAGGGAAAAAAGGCTGGATATTAGGAAAAAGTTTTTTAAGGAAAGAGTGATAAAGTACTGGAATTGTCTGCCCAGGGAGGTGGTGGAGGCACCATCCCTGGACGTGCTTTAAAAAAGACTGGATGTGGCACTTGGTGCCATGGTTTAGTTGAGGTGTTAGGGCATGGGTTAGGGCAAGGTCTCTTCCAACCTAGGGAAGGTCTCTTCCAATCAGTCTGTGTGATTTTGTGTGTGATTTACAAATGTAGATTGTTTACATAAAAGTGATGTTGTGAGAGTATGATCTATACCCAACTATGAGATTCTGGGTTTATTCCATATTGTTTATACTAAGATACATAATTTTGCAAGTTAATGATTTCTGTAATCAATGAGCGATGACGATTCAGCTGTTTAGGTCTCTTCCTCACCATCTGGAAAACATTCTGCTTCATGGGATCATCCCTGAGTATCATTACTGTTTTAAATCTTAGGATATTCTCTCTCATTCCCTTCCTATAGCAAATGGGGGATTTTGACATTCAGTTTTGACTTCACCTTGGGCAACCAACAGACTCAGGGGTCGGCAGAATGGATGCCTCAACAGGCTGTCTGGCCTGTTCTGACTTCAACAACATTTTTTCATGTGTTCTTTCTGCAGATGACTCTTACCTTTAGCAAAAATAGAAAGATAATGAACTCACTTTCTTAACTGAGCAGCATGGATTAGAATTCTCAGTAAGGTGGGATATATTTGTGTCTAAGAACTGCAAGAATTTGGATAGCAGCTCAGCAATGGCAGTTGCAGGTTTCAGCATTGGAAATATATCCACAAGTTGAAGGCATACCTAACATTAAGCAACATTCCTCATTTATACTCATTTGGTTTTGTCTGGAAGAGTTATTGTTCCTGTCTGCTCATGCCCCAGTTCTTCTTCATGTCTATGTCTATCTCAATATAGACTCATTTTAAAACTGAGTGTACTGTTGCAGTTTTAACTCTATTGTAAGAGTTGGCTAGAAGGATTCTATTAATATTGCCAATCAGTGTCCCAAAGTCATGAGTCAGATCACCAAATCATTAAAAGTCTGGAAATAAAACCAAAAGTTTTTATTTATTTTGCTTGATCCTAGGCTCATAGGAAGTCTCCGTAATTTTTGCAAATTCTGTAAAGTCACATGACTTAAGAAACTGGGACTTCAGGGAAACTTTCCCCAGGCTTGGATATCCCAGTGAGACACAGCAACACTGATACCTCTGCAGTCCAGTATAGTTACTTAAATTGTATGTTCTACTTCACCTGGTGAGAGAGCAAATTAACACTTTTGAATTTAAAAGCACGTATTGGAAATTCTGCCTGTGCACACATCAAGTCAGCTTTTGCTGGGCATAAGACAAATGCTTATATCACATGAAACAAGTGATAATATATCATGCTGGCTATCCAGTCTGAAGGAAGTCTTAATAAAAAGGTCAGAGTATATAAAAAGATCATAGCAATAAAAATCAAAGCAGGCAAGGAAAGACCATATAAGATCTCTTTTTCAGAGAAGGCAAAGGAAAAGAGATAAGCAAAAGAACATTGAAAAGTGCAGTATTTGAAATAAATTTTTAACTTCAGGGTATTTAAGTTATACTTTTCAATCAAGAACCAGAATATGGATGGACATACATAATTAATGAAAATAAGAATTATTCGGAAGTGAGATATTTTTTGTCTATTGAAGACCTTAATATTCCTTCCACCAAAGCAGCAGAACATTACATACTATGTGAAATGCTTTGAGAATACTGACATCTGAAAATCTGATTACAGTTTATCTATAACATAATGAATTCAAACTTGCAGAACTGGTACCATACTGTATGGCTCTGGAGTGGTTACCCACAGGACCACCCATACAAATCATGATATAGCTCATTTTAAGGAAAAAATTACTCTAAGACAAAGATCTCACTTAGATGTCTTAAGAAATGTTTTTAGGCCTTTGGAAAAACTGTTCTCATTATAAAATTGAGGTAATTCTATTTTTTTTCATGTTTAATATACTAGATATATTTGTCAAGCCTTCCACAAATATGAATTTTGGATTGCTAATTTTGTATAAAAGTGTTTCCCAAATGGTAAAAAAATGGGCCTATTACAGGTGAATCATTATTTTAGCCTGTAGCTTTTGATTTTTTTAATATAAGAGTGGTCCTATCCTGAAAAACTCCTGTGCTAATGGCATTGTGGATACCACATCATTGTCTCTCAAGAATTTCTGTATCAGATGTGCTTAGTTTAGAAATAAAATGGGGTGTTTATGTTTGGTTTATTTTTTGTTTTGTTCTGTTGTTTGTTTGGGGTTTTTTTCTGACTGCTTTTCCCTGCACTCCCTAGAAACCAGCAAGATTTTTTAGGGTGGTTTTACCTTCACTTATCAGTGCTTGTTATCAATGTTGTGCAAAGCAAATGAGGTCCTAGCAACATCTGTGCAACACTAACTTCCAAATCAAGCTCTCTGTGGATGGCACCGTCAGCCTATTTCCCTCAACAGAATTGCATAGGTGTGTGCAGATGAAAGCTATTAAACAGGTCTGTTGATGACATACAAGATGGAACAAAATTTGCAGCTCCGTATTTCCTAGCTGTGCTGGCTCTGCAGGAGAGAAAGCTTATTTATATTACTGGCACAGGCAATTATTACAGAATGTGTGGAGAAAGGAGATTTGCTGAATAAAAGAGTGTTATTTGGAAGGAGGAAGGGTTCAAAGCAGCGCTACACTTTATGGTCTTTTCTTCTAACATTCTGTAATCACAATAGGTTTTCTTCAGACGTGGTAGAACAGGGGCAGATGTCAACAAGAAAAATTGCTACAAATGAGAACTTTGTAACCTTGGAGAGAGGTAATAAAATGTTATGACTTTCCCATTGGCTGCCTCTACAGAAAAGAAGTATATAAGTCAGTTATAGATGACCTTGTTTTGGAGTGATCCTTACAGTCATGATACTCCAATTCTTATTTCAAAAGATAATTCAAAATCTTTTTTCATAAGATTCTTAAGATTTTTCTGCTGTCATTTATTTGATCCTTCAAATTTCTGCATTTTTGTTGTTGCTTGTTATGTTCCCTTGCAGAGAGGGAACTATTATGGTAGCTTGCAATATGCCCATTAATTTTTTCCACTTGGGAAATTCTTTAAAATGTTTTGTACACTTAGAATAGCAAAAAACCGACCCAAATCAAAACCTCCAGCCTCTTATTTAATTAAAAAAGCAAAAAACAAACAAACAAACAAAACAAAACAAAAAAAAACTCACCAAAACACAAAAAACTTGAAAATATTTTGCTTTAACATTAATATGACCTTCCAATAAAGATTTGGGGTTAGTCTTTTTCTTCCTGAAACAGTCTTTCCCTTTTCAGCTAAAACCTCACCCTAGACTCTTCTCCTTAAAATTTATTCAACATTTAGGTCGATTCAGCCTTCTCTCATATATTCGGAAATGTACAGTATGCAACTGTAATTATGCCTAGGAAAAAAAGTCATCAAAAGAACAGAGTGATAATTGAAATAGCTAGATGAAAATAAATTGGGCTAAACCCCTCACTTCAGTATCTAACTGCATGCGTTCCTATAGTGCCTAGACACTTAAATGTGTAAAACTTAATGGAAGTTCACCATTTGCATTGACATTTTCAGGCTGATAAAAAGTAATTTTTAATCAAACCACTCTACTCAAAACCTATGTTTCTATATAATTTTCAAACATCCTTCTGCAAGGAAAAATTATTGCTTTGAAATCTTTTCCACAGAACTAAATATCTGATATTAAGTAAGTATTTACAAAGCAAACTATCCTAAACTTAGCACAAAAGCAACCTAAGGAATCACTGAATCATCTCTGTTGATCCCCAGTACATAAAATGTAATGAGCTAATCTAGCTTTATTTCACTCCCTGCATGCTGACTACTTGGTCTATCACACAAACATGCATCTCTAGGCTGTTACTTCATTATCTTGAGACTTTCCATTACTTCACTAATTTTTGAAAGATTTTGTTTATTAATATAAAAGCAGACAGCAGCAAACAACTGCTTGGAAAAGAGTCACATCCCTCACTGTAGCATACAGCTACTGCTGTTTTTTATGAGGGCAACATGTTCAAGATGTGTCCATGTGAATATAAGCAAAACCAATGCCTTTGGCTTCTGAAGACTTTCAGGACTACCATTGTTCTAGGATATTTAAAAATAAACCACATGATTTGCATACTTTTTTATAATCTCTTTCATTGTCTTGCCAGAAGAGCAGGGTTTTTTTTCTCCTTGTTGAGGATCACTACAAAGTAGAATTATAATCCAGTCTTACTTTTACTATACCTCCCCACATTCTAATTGTTTTCCTGCAAAACTGACATAGTATCATCCTTTTCCACCCCCAAAACCAGCATGTATTCTGAAAGGACACCACAGATAAATGCATGAGATCTGATCCTGAGGTGCATAGATGAAACTCAGGGATTTCTCACCGAAAAAACCCCACAGCTGATCAGTCCAGACCAAAGCCTGTCAGCTAATGAATCTCCTGTGCAGTTTCAGGAGCACTGTATGGCATGATGGGAGTGGAGCTTATCTGATTATATTTATGCTGCACCTGAAACATTATTTCAGCCTAGAAAACAAAACCCTTATTATATCTATTACTTTAATCAAAGGCCCAATTGATCTCTGTGCAAGCCTGATGGATCAGGCAGAGGCAAGCATACATGTGCCCTACCCAGCAGCTGGTGCCATGCTCCCTGCACTTAGCATAGTATAATCACTTAGTTTTTAAGTCTTAGCCAGTGACAAGGGTAGAAACCACATGGCCTATGGCTGTGCTTAAGCTGCCTTCTGGATTATATCATTATAAATGGTTGCTTAAATGCATCTTTATTTCTTTGTTCTCCTCTCCTCTGTTGCTTTTTTCTGTTATTCACCATCCACTTTATCCACTTACATATATACACAGGCCACTATTTCTGTTATGAACTTGTAAAGAACAGATTTTTATTTCATGAGTTTCCCAATCATTATCTTGGGTTTTACATGATTACATATGAGACTAACATTGCATTTACTGCATTAAAGTTAATAATCCTTTCACCTACCAGATATGACACATCTGAAGTCGAGCTAATTCTCTGTCTCATTAAGCAGTGTAGGGAATATTATAACCACCTCACACTTGTCTTTCCTTTTAAAATTATACAATTGGAAAGCCCACACTTTTCTGGGTGAATTGATACTCTAAAAATTTATCTAAGCTCAGTTATCTTTTACAGGTATCTGCATTAAAGTCTAGGAAGTATTTTCTCAGTGGATTACCATGTTAATGATGCTGTTCTCAATACACATTGCAGGAGAATATATTTTTTTTTTTTTTGAGGATTATACCTTATAAAACATCACCTAATGTTTCATTCCTGCTCCTTTAAATAACAAGTAAAATTATTACTGCTGTCCTGCTAGTGTCCCTCCATAGTATGTATGTGTTTGTGTGTAAGGAGATAACCTGAAAGATTAAATTCTGTTAAATCATATTTATAATTATATTTTTTGTCTGCTTAAACATTTCATATTGGAAGTCTTTCAATGTAAAATTGGGATTTTGACCAAATCAATTTTGTGTTCTTAGCAAAAACTATGTACATTCCATAGAAAATTGCTTTTGTTTTATTTCATTTTCCTTAAAGACCAGAGGCCTGAAAACCAAATATTTTGATTTGGCTGTGTTCCTGTAAAGGTACATAAAAGCCCAACTGGGGTTCTTTTTTTTCTCTGCTAGGGGCTGGACTCCCAGTCAAAACATTAGTATAGTATGTTACAGCCAAAAGTCATCAGGAGAGGAGACTGTGGTATTTCATAGGAAGATACTGAATAAATGAAGATTCAGATTAATGAAAGTATGTTCCTTCATCCCAGTTATAAGACACATGGACCTTGAGCAGTACTTATTGTTTTAAACCAATCATGGTTTTTTACCAAAAAGGAAATGAGGATGAGTTATTAAAAGCAAAAAAAGGAAAAAAATTATAAACTATTCCGAAAAAAAAAATGTCTGGAGAATAGGCAATTAAACCTATACTTAAACCCATATGTTTGTTCTAGAAACTATAATAACCATAAAGTTTCAGCCATCCCAAGGCCTCCCAAGTTAAGTTTCATTGTGTGAGCAGCTCTCAGAGGTGCTCATTCAATCTGATTGCTAAAATGTGCCATGTGAAGAAGACTAAGAGATAAAGGCAAAATACAGAAAGAAGAAGCACATATCAGTTCGACTGTTCAATTTTTGTTGATACACCTATCAAAATGCATATCACAGAGGACACTGCATAAGTTAGAATGAAATTGAAAATAGCAGTCTTTAAAATAAAGTGCATCTGCAGTGTATGAATCTTCTCTTAAAAATGGCCAATGTTTTCTGGTCAAAAGATGGACACAAAAGCAATCTGTGCAGCAGTGCAAAGTCATTGTGCTGAGCTACATTTGTTACATGAAATGTAATAAATAAATACAAGTATGTAGCATTCTATAGCTCTGCACAAAGAATAAGTCTCCATGCAGTCAATATGGTTTTAACTGAGGAACTAAAGAAAAAGACTTAGCTATTAAGAGTTTTTCTTTTGGCTGGAAATTATGTGGGTAAAGGTAATAAAATTAAAGCATCACTTCTAAGTGTTTGTAGAAGACTCTGTCATGCTCTTGTGCTGGCTAAAATCAATACCCACACATGGTCTCTTCTCATCTGTGCAACAGAAGTGGAACCATCAACTTCTGATTGTAGTAGCTGGGAGGTAAAGGACTAGAGTTGTTCAGTGATAGCTGGTTAAAACTTTTCTTGTAAAGCAGTTTCCTTCAGTAAGAGTTGATTCATTAAAATATGGGGAGGTTTCCCCTAGAGCATACAAAATTCTGTAAGACGTTTATTCAAGAAATTTTGGATACAGGATAAGAAACTTCAGACAATGACCTTGAACACTTAATAGTCCAATGGCTAAAACATTTTTGTTTGATGTTAATTTTGATCAAAGTCTCTGAACTTTCTGTTAGCTTATGTGACAAAACCTTCCTCCCACCCCATCCTCCCCACTGCCAAGGGAGTGCAGAGGAGCACTGCAGCTGGGGAAACCTCAATAACCCCTTGTTCTCCTGGAGCTTCACAGCAGGCACCACCCAAAATCTCATCCCCACTGCCCCAAAGACATGAGGGGACTGCCAGTGTCCCAGTGAGAGGCAAGAGACCCCACCCCAGCCAGCACCTCTGCTCACAGTCAGTCTCAGGGCCAGCCGGACCCGCAGGCACCGCTTACTGCAGCAGCCCTGCCCTGTGGCTTCCCGATCTGCCCACTCCGAACATTTTCTGTTTCTGTCAAACGACTTTATTCCAGTGAGTGTTCCTGTCACAGGGCTGCTGACTCTTCCTTGGAACAAAAATGTGTACATTTCCCACATTTGCAAACTAATAAGCCCGTTTGCTGTAATGAGTGTTTAGACCCTAAGGCTCAAACATTTACCACTTAATTGTAATGTTTTCTTTGCCTTGTTGTCTCAATATAGAGCCTATTTTTGGCACACTGCTGGTTCTTGAGACCTGGCAATTAGATTGTAATTCCTGAAATATTAGACAGCTTTGATTCATTTTAATGGCTCCTACTTTAAGTCAAATACATTTATTTTAAGTAATACAAGTTATTCTTCCCTTATTCTATGGAAGAGAACAAATTTTCATTTTACATATTCTCCTTTAATAGAAACCTTCAATGCCTTGAAATCTACTTTCATTCAATCAGGGTACAGAAGCTTATAAAAGCCAAGATTCATCCCACATACAGCTAATTGCTTAAGCATTGTTGAAGCCTTGTTGCTCTGGCAACTACTGCTTATATGGAAATGATCTTCAACTTGTGATCCAAGGATCCCCTGTATCCATGGTCAGGTCTTGAAAGGTCTGGCAACTAAGAAAAATAAGTTTATTGTCTGAAGGTGTCTGAAGGCTTCTAGTTCACATCTAGAGGAACCATATATTAGAGGAACCATGTATTAGAGTATTAGAGGAACCATGATAATAAGTGCAAAAACTGCTGGGTGAGGAACAAGAAAAGGTTTCACTGTCAATCAGGGAGGGTAGATAAAAAAGGCAGCTCAGCCCACCATCTGAATCACTGTCTGGAGGCATCTGTTTCTTTCCATCAACAATTAAGGGAACTTTGTGTGAGCAGGCTTCTGATGCACATCTTAAATTAGCATCTTGAGTTAGGTGGGCTGACTAATGTTCTGCACTATGGGACTTTGTGGTACTCCATAACTAACTCAGAAAAAAAACCCACATTCTTCTAAAATACTTTCCACAAGTAAAAAGGGCTTTGCCTTAAATTTTTGCTATACCCTTCAAGGGTAAACAAAAGAAATGTACAATATATCTGAAATCTCCAAATATCCTGATTCTCCTATTTGTGTTACAGGGAGGAAGGGAAAAAAGCTCATTTAAACTTTATTTTCCAGAATAAATTCTCTTTGGGAGATGTTTTCATAAAGCATTAGTGTAAAGGTCTCATTCATTCTTTCCTGCAGTGGTCAGTAGCCTGGATTGTGATGCAGCCCAAAAGTAAGGAATGTAGGTAACACCAATATATGGCAGAAGTTATTTCCAGCACTGAGAACCATTTTTACGACTTCTCTCCGTCATTTTATGACATATTTACTACTCAAAATAATTAATAGGATGACTGTAATAATATTATTTTTAAGTAATTCTAATTTGTTTGATGTAGACAATACTTTGAGGCACATTACCATGAAACAAATTAAGAATACCACACTATCTAAATGACTCTTAAGAAAAGTATGCCTGTAACAGGTTGTTTAAAACTTTGTCTTTCTTTTAAACAATTACTCAAATTAGTATCATGAGCAGTAAACAAACTCTGAAAATCCTAAAATGAAAGCCAGTTACAGAAAATAGCAAATCAAAACAAGCTTCTTGAAACTTAAGCTCTTGTTAAAGAAAATACTATTTCTATAAAGTATTATTTAGAAAGTATTATTTCCATCAATGGTTATTCTCATAGGGAGAGGTGTTTCACGAAGTAATTTTTACACTACAAGGATTAGTAAAGCTGTTAAGAGTTGTCTTCCATAAGCCCTGTGCATAGGTCAAGTGTCTCATACCTTTTGAATGCATTAATTTCCAGTGTCCCCACCTGGCAATTTTATGTGAATGAACATAAAATGCATTTGAGGTGTTTGGACTTGGGATCTCAAAATCATTAGTCCCTTTTGCAAACCTTGGCCCTGGATTTTTCATTAATGAAACAGTGTTTGGATATAAATGTATAAATACATTCCACTCTAAAAAAGAAGCCAAATTTGCGTGTTACAGATGTATGACTAGTCACAGCAAGAAATTTGGAAGACATTGCTTCTTCATTGCAATGTGCATGACAGCTGTCTCCACATTAATTTTCTTTGATGTGCTTCTTTTCACATTCTCTGCTAAAAAGAATATTTTTGTATGCTTTTTTTTCTTGGAAAAGTTTACAGTCTCTTTCAATCAGACAGCTGAAGGCATTTTTTTCTTTCTTGGCTGCAACAGGAAAGCTCTCGTTAACCTGTTTTATATAGGCTGTTACTTTTTCATAAAAATAAAGGAGAAAAGGTAATAAAAGATTTTGTGAAATGAAAATAGACATGTTGCTAGTTGGCTCTTCTTATCCACTTTTGTAATATTTTACTTTAAATCTGCTATATAAAGTGCTACCCTTTGATTTGCTAATTTTTGTATTTCTGCATATCCCCTTGAATGCATGCAGGTGCAAAGTTTTTCCAAATAAGCCTATACTATGGCAAGATGAAAGAAGAACCTTCACAGCATGTAAATTCATCTAGCTGACATTTTTGTTTTTCTTAGGCCTGTCTAAATCTGAATTTGACTTTACAAAGGACACAAGCCAGTAGGGATGGAGCATGAGCATGATTCAGCCCTTGCCAAGACTGCAAGTGAGCTAATACAATGTAAGCTGTACATCTGAAGAGCAGATGTGGCACTATCTAGACTAACAAATAAAAAAAAAGAGGGGTTTTTTTTTTCAGAATCCATTTTTGAAGCTGTCAAAAATACATTATTTTCTCTATCTAAATAGCCTTTTCCAAAACATTAACAAAACTAAGAATTCCTTGTAACCTTGGTTTTCAGACAGTTGCCAAACTGTGAAATTTTGGAAATAAAGGACAACAGTGCATCGTGTTTCACCATAATGAAGTGTATTTGCTACTGGGAAGAAACTTGAAAGTGGTATAATTGCAATCCTAACACATTTCTTTCATGATTTTACTTTCTTTTCATTAGTGATAGGGTTCCTGAGAATTGTTTAAATATAGGAAAAAAAAAAAAATGTAAGAGCTCTGAATAGCAATAAAACTGGAATAATCTCTACTTTTATGTCTGTGTGAAGTACATCTGGCTAAACTGGACATAAGGACTTTTTAAACTAGAGATTAAACTCAGAGATTAAAGCATCTCTGAGAATCTCATCTCGTGCAGGCAAAAGCTGAAGGAATACAAAGACCTCTCAATATTCAGACATCAGAAGATATGTGAATAAATACGACAGAATAAATATTTTATAATTTTCTTTTACTAGTATTTTTTTTTTTTTTTTTTTTGTGACTGACAAGCAAGTGTGGCATGTAATACCTAAATTTAGCAGAGTTTTACCACGAGAGGGCAGGAATGCTCATCAAACAGGTTTGCCACTAGTTGTTTCACCACTTCTCTGCCAGGAGGGTGACCCGATGTGCTTTCTCTCTGTTGGTATTTAGTATCTAAGCGTGTACCCCAAGCACTTAACGACACGACAAAATGCTTTGACCCCACAGACTGACCTGTCATTAGTACGGCTGATTAATCCCCCTGGATGGTGGTGGGGCTCAGGGGCAGGGCTGAACTGCAGCTGTGTAAGGCTCAGAGCAAAACCAGAACTCCTCACTCTGGGCTGGCAAAGGAAAAAGCTGCACCAAGGCATCCAACAGGCTGGGCAAGGCAGGCTGGATGGTAGGTGGAGGTGAATCGGTGCCTGCCCTTCTTCCTTACAGTGTGCAACAGGAGCAAGAAGGAAGATCTTTAGAGCCCCTTTATTATTATTTTTATTATTAGTATTAGTATAAGTATTATTAGTATTATTAGTATTATTACTATTAAATATTGGCAGCACTGGCTTATTCATGCACATTACTTAAGCTTTTCTGAAGGGAGACTAATTTTGATTGGACCATAACTGTAGCCAGATCTGAACAGTAGAAGACTGTACTGGACATAGAAAAGTTCCAGACTATTATTAAAGTGAAACAGATTTGTGTGGAAAGTCCTGGTTAACTCATAAACAATTTATAAACTGAAGAATTTAGCATAGCCTGATTAAAGGCTTAAATTCTTGTAACTGTTTGCCAACAAAATACAGTGTTTCACTGTTTCCAAAAACATGTTTTGGAAAAAAAAATCTACTGTGGAGCCACTCAGAGTTGTAATATTTTAATCAGCAAAAATTAAACTCAATAATTTACCGAGAAATATCCTCTCTTTTCCTTGTTTTGCTGTCATGTTAAGTAGTTTCCTTTTTCAAATGGCAAAATTTTTCGTCACGAAGCAAAGAGTTGTGGAGTTGTGACAGTGACTGGATAAAATAATATGCAATAGGAACAAAGAGAAATAAATGAAAATGTAACCTTACTCTAGTCATAACAATAGCCTTACTCAAATAATAAGAAAAAAAGATTTATAGAAGTTATTTTCCATTACTTATGGCAATTGAATTATGCTTTCAACAAGTTACCACACCCTCCTCCAGAAAAAGAGTGCTCAACAAAATTATCAGTTGTTTAATCTAAAGATTCCTTGTTACTTCTATCATTGGCTTAAAGAGTATTTTCCTCAGCCTTAAAACAGAAAAGGGCATTGCCTTCCTGTTGTGTGGCTTGGCTGTCTCCTATAAGCAGCTCTTGACTTACACTTAGAGGGTTGCATACCTGCTAGGAGCTCTGTATTCTCAGTGTCATTTACAGATCTCTGCTCCCAGAGGTTTTCAGGAGTCATGCTGCAACAGTGTGCTACTGGGGTGAGTGGGTAGAAAAGTAGGAAACCCTAAAAGTTGTCCTCATTTGATGATTTGGGATTTATTTCTTTGGGCTTTTAAACAACCAAAAATCTAACCTTGTGGCTCATGTCAAAGGCCTGGCAACGTGCAAGAGTGTTTCAGCCCAGACTGAGCAACAGAATGCCACATGGATCTTTGCTGAAACAGGAAAGGGTGTAACTGGGTAGCAAGCAATAATATGGAAATAGAAAAATGGCATAAGGCTAAAATGCCCCTATTTTGTTCATTTTTGCGATTACAGTCAATCCAAGTGAGGACTTCTGCAGAAGCTATGCAATCCCTGTGCAGAGGGACCATCCCATAACTGTTTCTAGTCAGACTTTGAAGCTATGAAGAATGTTCTTGAAGATGTCCACTATTCATCTGCAGGAGAATATTACCTGTGACCTTTCAGAGGAATGACACACAGGGTGTCTTGCCCAGTGCTTCATAAATGAAAAGCCTGTGCCGTGCTTTGGTTAAAGAACAGAAGGAATTACGTTCCTTTCTATGGTATTTGCTATAGCATAAGAATATAACAGGTGGAGAGCCCGGGTTTGGGTGAATCTTACGGTTTTGCTCTTGCTGCTTTAGTTCTTACAAAGGATATATAGCAAAGAAATGGCAAAAGAAAATTTAAGTTCTTGTTCTTTACTTTCTTTTTGTTTTGTTTCCAGGGGTATACTGCAAAAGGAAATGAGAATAGGATGATATTTGTTCTGGCATTTCCTTTTCTGTTACCTTTGGAACAATGACATTTTGGACAAATTTATGAGCTTGTCTTTGAACCCTTATTCATGTAATGAATCTTCTCACCTGTACATCCTCTCTAGATGTAGAAATCTCTCTTTGATTTGTCGCTCAGTGTCTTTCCCATTAAGTGTGATTCTAGGGAGATCAAGTAGGATTTCAGTGGATGAAAACTCCAGCAGACAATCACCAGGCAATATCTTAGACAGGGAGCAGAGCCTACAAAATACTGTCATGTCAGACAGGGCCACATATGGCAAATGTTATTAAAATTCTCACTTGCTATTAGAGACACCAGGTGTTTTAGAGAAATTTTTGTGACAGGAGTTCCTTACTCAGAATTATTGTCTACAAGAGCCTCACCCCTACCCTCCTGCTGATCCTGTAGTGTGCAAAAACACTCTGTGAGATTAAGAAATTTCATATTTTCTATACAGAGTTCTGCTCCTATAAGAGAAATTAGAATTCTTCCTAAAATTGTAGCAATTTAACAGAAAAAATAAAGTACAGAAAGTATATGAAGAAATGTCTAAGTTAAGCTCTTTTAGGTGCTAGAAGTAGCTTAGACGCAGGCTTTTTATCTCACTAGGAAAGGTCTGGGCTAGTGCAGCTTATGGGGATACTTATGAAGTGGTAGATTTAGGAAGGCTTTTAAATCCACAGGCGCAGAGATGTACATTAACTTCCTCTCAGCTTCCTATCAAAGCAAAACCTGAGCAAGCACCTGTGTTAGGAAGTTCCAACTCATGATCATGATCCATTTAAAATAACCTGAGCTGAAACATCATTGAAGAAGATGCTATTTAATCCTGCCCTCTGCTGTACAGGTGCTCGGGGGTGCCCAGAGCAGGGCAGGGAGTGCCTGCTCCAAAACAGCCAGCACAATGGCACAATGGCACAATGGCACAATGGCACTCCTCATTCAGCACTGCACCAGGCTTAGGCTCATTTGCAGCTTTTATCAACCCACAGCCTGAGAAACCAGACAAATTGTTTTGTTTTCCTTTTGGTTTCATTTTTCACTTGAATGTATGTAACTGTCATTTTGAAAGAATTACTTTGTTCTAAAACTTGGATTTATTATTGAATTTATTATTTAATAAACAAATCTATTTCTGAAAATATTAGCTCCTCATATCTAATCTCAGTTTGAAGCTTTCAGGTCAAAATATTTAGCAATACATTAATTTCCTATATTATCTCACTGTTTTTCAATAATTTGCTTCCTTTTCTGAATCAACGTTGAGCTGATGTGTTTCAGAGATTTATGATCCACCATGATTTTCAGACCTTGTTCTTAAATAATTCAACTTTGTGTTTCTTTATTATGCTGATAGGAATAATTTTTCTTTTTTGCATTATAGGGTACGTATCTACTACTCTATCAGAATTATGAGACCTTTTAATGACTTTGCACTCAAAGGTTTTAAGGAGTATACAATGTACCTAGAAACAAGGATTTGTGAAAAAACAGGTACAAAGTGGATGTTCTCCTTATTTCCCTGGTATATTTTAAGAGAGATATTTACAAGGTCTAGTTTTCTTTTACAAAAAACGTGGAAATTTTTCCCTGTGATATTTTTTTTTAAATTTTTTATTGGACAGTTGGCATGGAATTTACAGTCCTTCATTCTCAACATCCCATTTAAGACTCAAAATTTCATCTTCTCTTTCTCTTCGGGCACTGACACCAAGGCATGTTATGTGCCCATGAAAATTACTGATGGGAAAAGGAGCTGGTACAAGCTGGATGGTGGGAGTGCTCAGACAAAAGTGAGGTAAAGGAACAGAAGTGTGATACTGGTACTCTTCAGCTTTGGAAACTACAAGTTGCTAGCCTGGGTCACATATCTCACAAACTGTAATGTGAGCCTACTTCATTTCTCTCTAGAAATCAACCCTCTGACAATGCAAAGACAAGCAAATTATTCTAGTTACTCTGCATTGACTTTCCTGCCTTTAATTATTTAAGGAACTTCAGTTTTCCTCATTCTGATACATTTGAAATTGTTTTTATTACAGCTCTTCTTCACTTAGCAATCTGCTCCTCAAACTCTTTCTGTTTTGCCCTATTATGATTTTAAATTTAAGTTTCCTTAAAAGGCTATTTTTTTTATTATTTCTGAAAGTTTTTTTGTCTTCTGCTTGGCCGTACTGGCTCTTTCTTTCTTGGTGAACTTTTTAGTTCACAAAGAACTAAACCAAAATTTCTAATGAGCTGGAGACTTGAACCAGTCTCCTCCCTGCTTACACTTTAATCAGTGGAACATCTCCATGAAAAGAAATCATCATCTTCACATCACTAGGCAACAAAAACTAAATTATAAAACCAGCAGAGAGTTTGATGCAAAACAATGGTTAACTAATAAAGTCCACTGCTAACTTCAGTTTGCTTATTTGTTCCTTCCTAGGATGTCACAGCATTTTTTGCACATTTCTACCTAGAAGACTCAGTCTTTTGTTTTTTTTCAGAACAAGCTACAGAAAATCTGTCTAAAAGTCACACAGTCACTTCAAAGGTTTATATAAGTTGTAAAGAGCATTTTAGGAACACAAATAGTTTGGTGTAAAAAACCCTTTTTTATTATATTTAAAAAGATGTGTGTACATCCTTAAAGAAAATTTTCAGTGAATTTCAAGAAATACTATTTTTGTATAACATACAAAAATATTTAAGGAGATCTGAGTACTGCCTTTTCCAGTTATCCCAGACTAACCAGTTTCTGAGAATGGAAACTGCAAGAGCTGCTCTTTCTCCCCAGCTGTTTGGGGTTTTTTTTCTGATGGGTTTCTAGTTTAGGACCACACACAGGATTGTGAAGAGGTCAGCCTGATGGAGATTGTAGTATTTCCAGGATGGAATGCCAGACATTTAATAAAGACATGTTAAAAAAATTTTGAACTCAGTTTTACAGATTAGCAATAAAGAAAACCACCTTTTTTCATAACAACTCAAGCTCCTCAGTGCTTTATTGGAAATACCTGAGCTTTTCACTACTTTTAACATCGCCTCAGATTTAAAAGTGAGTAATATATTTCAGCATATGTAATGTAAAATTGCTTGCCAAATGTTTGCAGAATGAGTCATGGCAACATTAAAGAGACTACATCCAGAAATATGATCTTGAAACAATTCTCTTCAAATGATGTCTGTTCCTGAAAGAATAACCTCCATATACACCCTGTTTTTCCTACTGAGAACCTCACATACACAGAGCTATGGATTCTGTAGTTTAGCCTTATTTCCTCTGCTTGTATGGTAAGTCTATAGGGTAGACTGTTTAATCAAGGAAGGAAATAAAGCTAGTTATGAGTGAAGTCTGAAGCATTTTTTTCATTTGAACATGCAGTTTGGGAAAGAGGAATATCCAAGCTTTTCTCAGCTTCTGTGATAATATTCAGCTTCAGACCACATGAAATATTCAAGTGCTATTATCTCACTTAACAGATACTTGGGAGTGTAGATATTTGCAAATCCCTTTCCAAACAGGCGGTCACAGAAACGCAGCTATCACGAGGCCTGGGTCAAGAAAGGCGATGATATTTTTAAGTGAGACTTGGAATTTAAGAACCTAAAACTGAGTTCTTGAAAGCTCCTTCTTAATCTTTGGAGGTGCCCAGACTCTATCAGCACCTCATTTCTCATTCCTGCGTTTCCTCAGATGCCTGAATTTTAGGTCTGCAAAGCCTTAAGAGTAAATCACTGTTGACATGACTGACAACAGCTTGGCTTCTGTCTCATTTTAAGTCTCATCAACAGCAGCAAGCTTGGTTCCCCTGTTCATTTCCACTGTGTACCTCAACTTCAAAGGCATTCTCTCAGCAAACTTGCCAGCATGAAAGGGGGAATGCAGGAGAGAGGTTAGGTTTGTAGCTGAGTAGAACAAGAAGCTTTTAATGAGACACTAAACCCTCTTTGGCTGTGGGCCTACACAGTTCACCATCAGCACTGCAGGATCTGTGATAATGCAAGAAGCTGAGTCCTATTTTCTTTCCCTTGGGTAAATTCTTTAATCACATAACTATGATTGCAGTTGCCTACAGGCTTGTCTTTCTTTTGAGTGAAAGGCTGTAGAGAGCTGGGAAGAAATATTGCATCCATTACTCAGTACTGAACTGGAAGAATGAATGAAAGAACCAGCAAAGAATAACAGAATTCACAGATAAAAAATACAGTAGAGTATGTATGTCCTTATGTGACAAGGAAAATTCAGTTCAGATATTAACAAAAACTTCATGGTAGAAAATATGTGAAAGAACTGAAAAAGGCTGTGGAAGTCTCTGTAAGGTACTTCATTTTTAAGAATGACAGGAATATTGCAGATTCTGAGCCATTAAACCTAAGTTTAACTCCTGCACTCTTTATCTCCTGAGCAATTAAAAAATAGTGGCTTCTTCCTGATGTGTGATATGTTAAACATTTTGGAAATTTATGGATAAATATGAAGTTTAGGATCTATGTATTTAATTTTTTTTCTTAATTTTCTCTTATAGACTAAACTCAAAAATCAAAATCAAAATTGGGCTACAAAGGTCAGGACCAACACATTAAATAAATTTATGTATTGAATAAAAAATTAATTGATTGATTTCTCTGAAGGCATTTAAAACCAGACAAACATTCAAAAGAGTTTTAATGAAGTCAGAAAGTGTGTTTCTAAACAAATGTGGGACCACATGGCTGCAGGACACTGCATTACCTTAACAGACACTTGAGCAACGCTCACGTTACCATACTAAAGTGACAAAAAGAAAAAAAAGCCTATGAAGTCCTAACATTGAACCCACTGCTCCATACTCAGTCCTGTGCAGTAACAAGAGCCAAGAACTACTTGGAGGGGGAACCATTTGATGTTGTACCTTTTGCTCACAAGGTATGCAAGTCTTTGGCATGGGAAGGAGGTTTTGCTGAGTGTTGAGGAAGAGCAAAGAGGCTCAGAACAATGCAGTACCTGTGCAAACAAAAGGCCTCGTGAGGAGACACATCTGCAGAACCACTAGAAACCTCAGCAGATTCCAAGGCTTTTTTAATGTCTCTCCATCACAAAACCAAAAGATGCCCTGAGGCAAACATGATGCCTTAGTTTTAGCTTTCATATTTTCCAGATTCTGTACTGCATTAGTGTGTGACTCTGAACTTCATATAAAGTGTTAGCAAGTTCTCTTCATAGTTTAGTTAGACAAAGCAATCCTTTTCCAGCCTGAGAACCAAGGACACCATTGCAGCTTCAGGCCCAAAAAGTGTAAACAACAGCAAATTGAGGAGAGCAATCCGGGAGGATGGGACTTCATAACCTGAAGCTTTAATTGGACAATTAACCCCAATATCTAAATGGACCAAAACTTATAAAAGTGTGAAAACTTGTGACCAGCCATCCATCTTGGATGGAGCTGTGGCTGGGCTCTTGCACTGCCCAAGGTATATCCTTTAAAGGCCTTTTAATAAATACCTACTTTATTCCTTTAACACTGTCTAGCCTCTGTTCTCAAGGCATCAAACCTAGAGTCAGGATAGAAACAAAATAAAATTTAAAAAAATAAAAGTTTAGTCCAGGGAAGCTGCATCTACTCATGCTGTGGCAGACATGCTCACCTCAGTGCCCACATTTTTCGAGGGATATACTCTGGTTTTGCTTTGCACCAATACATCTGGAAAAGAGCAGCCTCCTTTTGACCTGTCATGCATGCTGTGGCTGTGGCTCCCTGGTCACTAGCACAGCAAAAAGCCCCAGAAAAAGCCCCCTGGTTCCTTTAGGCATCTACTGGAATATATCACACAAGCATGTATGGTGTGTACACATATGTACTTAGTTTCACAGAATCAATCAGAAAGAAGCACTTTATAGATCATAATTACTTTTAATGATCTCTTCCTGCTCATCTAGAAACTGTAGAAAAATCATGTCCTATGTACCCACTCATAGAAAACATTTAAATGGTTTAGAACCAGTTTGTGTGTAAGATGTGTGCTGCTGTGGCAATACTGGTAAATTTTCTGATGTTTTCCACTGTTAGGATGCTATAATGCTGGAGCTGTTATACTGATAAAATATTCTTCATCTCTAACAGCAACTTTTCTCAAGTGCCTCTTTCCTCCTTCTGCCCTGGTGAAATCCAGATTTGTTCCCTCTCCAATGAATTTACTTGAGAACAATTAACATTTCCAGCAATGTAAATCCCAAATAACATAAATCACAAGCCCAAGCTAAGCACTGCCCAAAAGCACTTGGGGAAATGCATTTTTAGGACACTCAGTACAAGTGAAAATCAATTACACTATCACATAACTGTGCCTAAGCTGTGTGCTGTAGACTCCTGTTGCTTTGGCTAAGATGCAAAGCAAGCAGAGGTGCCCACTCCTGACCAAAAGCTTTGCTGAGAAAAGCCCTAACACAGACATCACTGCCTCAGCAAAGCTGCATTTTTACAAGGATAGCTCATTTATTGGGGGAATGGTGTGAATTCATAAATTCCAGATTTGCCTTCAGCATTGCATATTGCATTGCATACAGAGATGGTTCATCAGTAAACAAACTATGAACACTCTGCTGAAATATTTCTAGAGAAAGCTTGTGTTAGGAGGTTTGCTGTGCTCAGCCACACTGGCCTACTTAGAGGAGTAGAGCTCTGTAGTTCCTGTGTGCAGGTGCTGAAAGTTGTCACATCTGTGCTTATGTACACCAAAATCAGGGGGACGTGGATCTTCAAAAAATACTTCAGAGCTCATCTCCTTTTTAAGTGCCTCTGTTCAAGTGACAGCAATATTTTCAAAGTGATCAGCCAGCTGCCAGTGAAGCTGGCAGGTGCCAGTTGTTTGCTGGGGATAAGTTTATGCAGGCCCAACTAAAGCAAGGCAACACTGCTCCTTGTTGTAAATTGCTGAGCCTGACACTGCATCTAATTTGCATCTCTCAGCAGCAGTATGGTGTTAGCACACTCCTCCTCTCTTCTCACACTCCAGTTAGTTATTTCTGCCCTTGAATTGCTCCTTAAAGAGTGCTGGCACAGCTGCTTGAGCACTGAACTGAACCTGGAAACCAGAACAAACGAAAATTAAACTTTTTATTTCTTCCTTTCCTTTGCTTTTCTCTTTCCTTTTTTGACCCTTCTTTCCTCCCCACTGTCTCCTTCTCTTCCTAAATTTATTTCCTTATCTTCATTTGCATCATTCTTTTCCCTTCTTTTGCCAGATCAGTTCCTCAGTATAGTTTTCTTTATAATCAAATCATTTTTAATTTACCAAAGAGGGGGTGTTAGGCTGTGATAAGAATGCTTATGCCAGTTTAAGAAACAGTTGTGCTGAACCATTCCAATGCTCAACAAAGTGAAACCAGCCATATCCTGTGTATATTACAATACCCACCTCCTGTAAATTCAAACATCACTTATTCATTTGTCTGCAGTGACCTCTGCTGTAGTTCTTGAAAGGCTGATCCTTTTAAAAGCTTCAGCCTAGAATACTTTTGAAATTCCTGCTCTTTAGCAGTTACCATGGTATAGAGTAACAGCCCAGACATGCCCACATGGTTTCAGGCTCCACCCCCTTATGGTTACTGCAAGAAAGACAACCTTGTCCTTGGTTGAAACCAGGAAAGCATTATAGGAATTATTGAGCAAACTGTTCAAAAACATTGATTTTTCTTACAAAGTTTCCAAGTGGTTGTGTGCTTATAATATGTTCATATAGCTGGTGACACTGTTTTTCTGTGATGTGCATTTATAACTCATGTTTTAACACATTTTGATGTTCATGGCTGAAAAAGGCATGGTAAAAATCTGTCTTCCTTACATTTTATTCTAATCTATATTGATATTTCTAGTATACACACACACACACACACACATATATGTATAAATATATATATACACACACATATATTAGACAAAGGTAATTTCCACTTCCAAAGAATTTAATTGGTATATTTATTCAGTCTTCATTCACAACATCTCATTTGTTGTGTACTTGAACATGTGTGCTTGTTCCTGAAACTGGAGATACTTTTCGCACTTGTCCTTCTGTCACATCCATTTCACTTCTACAGATCCTGTAAATTCACACTCCAGAAGCTTACAAACATGTAGCTCATCTCTGATTGTACTGCTCAGAGATGGAGAGTCCTAATACTTTTTGTTTAGATGAGAAAATTAATATCAAGTAGAATCACTACTGTCTATTATTTTCCTTCTGAATATATATGGGCTTTCAAGTGATGACAAAGACATGTATTGACTTCTGTTTCTACTAAGCTAATCTAAACCTTGCTAAGGTCAAGATTTTAAGCACTGATCAATGCAGTAACATTCAGTGTGCAGTGTGCTTTTCTTAGCAGCTAGAGTGAGTTCAGAGAATTGCTTGAAATTTGTGATATAGTTGCTCTTAAGGAGGTAAATATTTCCTGTTACCTTTTCATTTTGAACATCATTGCACTGCTTTACTTTGGCTGCACAAATAGCTACATTTAATATAATTTTTAATTCAATCGAGAAATTTTTTATGTTTTCCTTTAATAAAGAAGGGAAAGGCCACCGAATGGCTTTGTCAAGAGAAGCTGGATTGCAATATCTTGCCTTTCTGGAAGAAATGCATCCTGTTTCTCTGATTTTAGTCCAGGTTGTCACAGAAATACCTTATCTCAGCTATTCCTTTCCTTTTTTCACTTTTAGCACATAATATAGAAAATACCTCACTGACTTGAATTTTGAGGCTTTCTACTTGATATTAAATACACGTAGATTTACACTACTGTTTGTTCTGTATCAGAACAAACTTCCCACATATCAGTATTTTATTCATCTTTGAGCAACTGGTTAAGTCTCAGTTAATAACACAGCAGAACAACTGACAGCACCTGGATACTGATTTTATATAAATCACAGGTCCATGGCACAAAAGTTGAAGTTTGATCTGTGGTGTATGACAAGTCCTTTTCAAATGAAACAAAGAACAGCAACTGAGTGATTCTTGTCACGGTAGAAAGCATTTTGGAGGAAAAATTAAGAAAGACTTGAAGTACAGTCACAACTTTTATTATTGTTGTGGTTAATGACATTTACAACTAGTGGTTTATGCCTTGGTAAATCACTTACTGATCCTTCTAAAGATCAAATTTACCTGAGAAATACATCATTTTTGAAAACTGCATCCCATGATTGTTTCCTGTTGTTCAGAAGGCTAAGAAGTCCAGGCTGACAAAGAAATGCTTCTGAGCTGGGATATATGTGTTTTACAAGAAGAGAAAATTTCTATTCTTACAACTGTTCTTTGCAGCTTCCTGAGACATTATTTAAAATGTGTCGCGGCTTAATCTGATTTATTTGGGCTGAAGTCCATATTAACAACTATGTTAATACTTTTGAGAGACTTTTTTACCTAGGGCTATAGAGACAAGACAAGGGATAGTAATTTTCAACTGAAAGATGGTAGGTTTAGATGGGATGTACAGAAGAAATTTTTTATGGTGAAGATGATAAGGCACCAGAACAAGTTGACCAGAGAGGCCATGGGTGCTTCATCCCTGGGAATGTTCAATGCCAGGCTGGATGGGACTTTGAGCAACCTGGTCTAGTGGAAGGTGTCCCTGTCCATGGCAGGTGGGTGAAACTTGATAATTTTTACAGTCCCTTCAAACGCAAACCATTCTATGGCTTTACAGTTCTGTTTGACAGGCTGTACTTTGAAATAGGAAAAAAATAGGAAATAGGAAAAAAGTTTAGCACAACATCTGTAATTGCCTGAGATTCATTTTTTCATTCATATCAGTAAGAGAGTAATGTTTTATATTAAGCAGATAACTTACAGACACTTTTGTTTGCTTAAAAAAATATCAACCTGATAGTTTGGTAAAATCCATTAATCAGAGATTGGTTTTGGTCTGTATGCTTAACTGCACCTTTTTTCTCCCTCTTTCTTTTAGTTTGACTAGTCTTTTAGACTTCTATTTTTGTGTTTTACTTTGAATGTTAGATTTAAACAGTATTGAAAATTATACAGCAGTGGTTATGTTCCCCAGGTTTTGAATTTAAATATGCTCCATGATGATTTGTGTTAATATAACTCAAAATCATCAATCTCTTCACACATAAATTTTCGTTCAGATTAACACAACAGGAACATAAAACAATTTTCCAACCTTGTTGATACTTCAGATTTTTAATAAAAAAGCCAAATAAGTTTAAAACTTAATTTGAATCTTTGCTTTATCAAAATAAATACTTTTTAGAACCTGTAAGCTTAGGGAAAGCTAAAAAAAAATGACATTTCATGATCCTAACAATAGGAAAAGCAGTCTCCAAAACGTTTCTACTCAGAAGGATATCCTGAAGGCTTATATTTTATCTTCCTCTAGAAAAGAGTAAGCTAAGTTCAGTCCAGGTTAAGACATTGCTGTTGTTTGTTCAGACGCAACCTACCTGGTATCAAAGTTCCTTAAATGAGAGCAGGTTTTGGTCAGTGCTTTATGATATCCTTTGTGGGTGGAATTTTTTTATTCAGACATGTTTACCGGGATTGGAGAACCAGCATGGAGCACTTGACTTCAATGAAAATGTGCTGTACAAATTCTAACTTTACTAGATCTTTATTAGATTTATCAAAGCAATAGTGTAGCTCATTTTGACTAAAAAGGTTGACTAGTATTAGATCCCACATTATTACAGCTGAGTGAAACTATCTTTTCAAAATTATCTATTTGTCAGGCGAAAGAAGAAAAAAGAAAGGTTTTGAGGGACTAGAAATTATACTGAATTGGTGGGAAATCGTGATTTTCAAAACAACAGTTTAATTTTTAAATAATTCTTCAGCACTGCAGAAATATCTTGATTTGGGCAAGATATTTCATAAGAATGAAGGAAATCGATTCACAACACTGCTGCTGGTCCTATACCACAGAGTGCAGTGGTTAGAATAACCATCTATGAGGTGGGAGATCAACACTCAGATTCATGTGAAATAAAAGTTGAATCCAGAACAGGGATTTAAAAGAATGTTTGTTATCTCCTCTATGTGTGTTTAAATAGCTACCAAATGCAGTACTTGATGCAGAATAGAAGAGCATCAACAAAAAGCAAATGAGCTCAGAATATTGGTAGGGGCATTGGCTTGGAAATTTGTTTTTGAAATTTCATATTAAATGTAAAGACAGAACTCCCACATACCAGCTACGTATGCCAATCAGTCCTTTTGTCACATGTGTTACCAGGAGGAAGAAAGGCCAGGCTACCAGAGTCTGATCTTCCATCACCACCCCACTTTCCATCTCTGCACAGCTCCTGTACAGTTGCCTATCACACACTTCTCAGTAGTATATGGTGGCCCAGCTTCTCACTCGGTCCTCTACCATTGAAAAGTACCAAAACTGGAAAAGGGAACAGGATTATAGGTGTGTTAGGGGGTATCCCTGCTCTTCTGTTACTGACACGAGCATATCTGTATCATGCATCTTGGCATAAGGATGTGGCACCAACACGTAACTCCGTGCAGAGCCATCGCCCATGCAGAAAGGAAGCAATGAAGCTTCTCTTCTGCATGTCTTCTTGTTTGTTTTCATGGAATCATAGAATGGTTTGAGTTTGAACTGACCTTAAAGACAGTTCTTCTCCCCTTTCTTCCCTTCGAAATTTCTCTGCATTGTACTTTCAATTTTAGTTCATAATTTTAGATTATAATACTGTGGACTCATAAAGTGTTGATAAACAAAGCTTTATTCTTTACTTGATACATTCCTAGAACAAAGGTATTTAACTTGTATGCACACTCTCACGAGTACATTCCATAAACATGGCCCATCAGAGACTGGAAAGGGGCAGGCTAAGAAGAGAAGCAGGAGAGGTGAAGTACTTTAGTTCTACAAAAACATTAAATAACCTCATACTTGCACTTCAACTTCATTGGTGTAGCATCATGCAAAGGAAAGGAGAGGGAATATTTAGAAGGTTCCTCTTGCCTGTGCATACAGTTTATAAATAGGTGTGATACAGATATACATGAAAAAAAAAGTTCTAATCCATTAACTCAGATATACAAGGGTTGTAATGTACTACCACAAGGATCCTATGTCTTTTCCTAAGCCATATTTGTCAGACTGATGTCTCTATTCCCTTGCACAGCACACGTGCTCACTGGGTGTCTTAGACACTAAACCTTATCACCTTAAGGATATATGTAACACTTCCTCAGTATCTAAGCAGAAAGGGACTTCATTTTCAGCAGAAGGAAACAGCATTCTTTCCAGACTAGTCACTGAGTGACTTCATTCATGTATCTAATTCATCTGACTCAGCCTAGACAGCCATGTCTGTATTCAATGCTCTATTGTCTTTTACAGTCAAAGGGCATAAACTGATGCTGGCTAGAAATCAGTATTCTGGTGTGGGATCTTCAACCCCAGATCCTTATGTCAATTTAGCTTTAAGAATTTTTAACTTTTTTAAAAATACCTGTATGAACCGCTCAGACCAATTTAAGGTTACGAGTTGAAGGCTGTCACTGTAATCAAACCATCAGATTAAAACCAAATTCCTTGGAGCAGTGTATTTGTGCAGTGTTATTCTATGACCACTTAGATTGGTACATTTTTGGTGTGTGGGTTCTCCTTGAATCTCACCATCTGTTAAGTTGTAAAGCTATTTGCTCTTCAAGCAAATTAGACACTTGAGAGGCTTTACACTATAAAAAGAACTATTTTTTCCCAATAAAAGCCATGTCTTCCTAATAGAGATGAAAACCAAATAGGGGTATATTTATCACCAAGGCATAACAGTTGGAAAAAAGCCCTCCTTTCTAGTAGTATGCTTTTGGTATGTTCTAAAGATTTTACTTTCACTCTTTATTTGTTTTATAATTTCTCTCAAGGTAAAGCAACTGCAACATCTCTGTACAGGCCTTTCTCTGTCATATATACCCACTGGATCTTTGCTTTCATCTTTGCTGCTCCTCTTGTGGCTTTCCTCATATATTTGATGCTTCTTTTCCAAGTACTTACAAACTACCAATAAAATTTTGGATTATGAATTATCTCACCTCTTGATAAGTATCTCTGTTTTGGGTGGAGGCTGTTCTTGTTTCAGTCACCAGATTCCATAAAGGAATGAATGTACACCTTGTGTAAACTGAGAGCTGATGGTTATGCTCAATAATTCCAAGAGATGTTCAAACCATAAGAAAGCAAATATATGTGTCAAATAATGGAAAACATTTTTAGTAGGAAGCATGTCAATACTATTTCCTCTACTTTTTTAACTGCTTAATATGGTAGAAATTAAGGTATTAAGTAATTTTTAAGGAAATTATTAATAAATTATTAAGGAAACAGTTCCAGCAAGTCTTCTGTGATAACTGTAAGGTTGAATTCTGGCTACACAGTGAATCCAGTTAAACAGAAAATTAGTCCGGTCTCTTGGTAATGAAAGCTTCCTGAATATTGGGCTGTGTTAGCAAAATCATAGCCAGCAGAATGAGGGAGGTGATTACTTCTCTCTACCCAGCATTCATGATGCCACAACTGGAATATTGTTCCCTCTCTGCACAACAGAGAGCAAGGACCTGGAGAGAACCCATCAGAGGGGCACCAAAATGATGGAAGGGGGAAATGCATGTCATGACAGGAAAGGGTAAGAATGCTAGGTTTGTTCAGCTTGGAGAAAAGGCTAATGAAGGATCAGTTTTAGTCTTCAGCTACAAAAAATGGGCGATGGAGACAATGAAGGTGATTTTTTAGTAGAAGTATACAGTGAAAGAGAGGATACAGTGGTCACAAGCTGCAGCAAGGGAAACTACAGCTAAGTGCAAACAAAGAACAGGGACTGTGAGGGTAGCCAAGCATGGGGATGGGTGCCCAGAGAAGCAGTAGAAGACCCAATCTTGGAAATAACTCAGTAGTTGACCAGACAAGGCCCTGAGCAATCTTATCTTACCTTGAAGTTACCCCTGCTTTGAGTAGAGGTCCAAATTAGATGATCCCCTTTAGTCACTTCTGGTCTGTATTACCCAATGGTTTAAAGCACAATGCTTGTCAAAAATGAGGAAATCTATAGAGAGAAAAGAAAATGTAGTTTCTAGCAGGAGGAAGCACAGCACTAATACATGAAAATAAATAAATAAAGTTTTGCAGTTTGACAATTTTCTATTTGACTTTGTTCCTGTCCTTCATTAAGCATATGTCATGGTTTAAACCCACATGGCTGGAAACTGAGCACCACACAGCCACTCACTCAACCACCCTCTCTCTTCCCAGCCCCCCCCGCAGTGGAGTGAGGAAGGGAATCAAAGTAAAACTTGTATGCTAAGAACAGTTTATTAATTGAAAATAAAATAAAATACAATAATAATGGTAAAATATAATGATAATAAAAATGAAAAAACAAGTGATGCCCAATGCAACTGCTCACTACCCACTGACCAATGCCAAAACCCCCTTCCCAAGCCCAGATCAGGTAACTCCCCCCAGTTTATATGCTGGGCTTGGCATTTTATGGTGTGGAATATTCCTTTGGTCAGTTCAGGTCACCTGTCCCATCTATGCTCTCTCCCAGTTTCCTTTGTGCACCTCCTCACTGGCAGAGCATGAGACAAGAAAAAAAAAGTTGTTGAATTAGGATAAACATGACTTAAGAAAAAATCAAAACTACAATGTTACCAACACTGTCCTCACTCCAAATCCAAAAGCACATCATTGTAGCAGCTACTGAGAAGAAATTAATTCTACAGTAGCTGAAACCAGGACAGTGTGTCCCACAGATTGCAATCTGTTTGCTTAGACATGTTTTAAGCCCTACAGACAGAAATAAAAGTATTACAGTTTTATCACTGCATAAATAAGCTTTTCACTGAAGAATAAGAACAATCCCTCTCATCAAACCAGCATGGGAATCCAACAGGCTTCCTCAGAATTTGAGATCAACAGTTTATGAAGATTTCCAAGACAATTTATGCTAAAGAAGTTCCATTTTCACTTCATGGGAGTGAGGACAGATTTTTTTTTTTCCTCAGTCTTCTGGCAAGTTTACAATTAGTCTTTCATTGAACATTTACCTTTCTTCCTTTGATACCTGTTTTGCTTTTATTTTCTATGAAGCATGTTATTTAACTTTGAATTGATGTATCAAAAACGTGCAAGGTTAGTGACATATTCAATTACTGTGGCTGAAATTATTATTATTTAATACTATATAAAAAGGCTCATGAATCCTTTGTTTCCTTTTAATTATTTCTGATCCTCCTGTTCCTTTATCAGCTTGAATCAGATTTATCAACTTCACACTAGAAAGAACAAAGCAGCATCTTAGAGATTAATGTAATTAATAAAAATAAGTAATGTTAACATTTTTACCTAGTAAACCACAGTGGACCTTATTAAAGCCCTATTCTAACTAATATTTAATATAATATTTTGATACATTTCAAAACCTCTAGATATTGAGAAGCAGTTATAGATCAAAAATGCCTAGGATTCTGAAAATGTAATACTGTTTTACCTCTAGAAGGAGTAAATATTTGATGTATATATTTTTTAATCATAATTTTCCTTTGTTTCTTTCTTATTTAGTGTTTCCCCAGATTACATCAGCTACACATACAAATATTTACTGCCTTTTAGAGCGTGACTTACTATAAATCATCCTTTCTTTCTTTCTTATATATAAAATTTTCCCTCTCCAGAAATCCCAGAGTAGGTGCTCCTGGGTAGTGATGTCTGCAGCAGACTTTCTGAGAGTAATAGGACTGTGGTGGCTGTGAACCACGCTGCAGCCAGAATCAGTCAGCTGTAACAGACTGGGCACTGAGCCCCTCAAGGAGCAGATGAACTGACCTTGCAGGTTTTATCACCAAAGAACTTTGAGATTAGTGGCAAAAGTTGCACATCTTTTGTAAAATCCATGAGGTTTTTAAAAACACTGTGAAAATGTGAGGCTTTTTTAAAGTGTGGTGAAAATTCTGAAACTCAGTAAGCTGCCCTGGTACAATAGAAATTCAACCTGAGAGACTGTTTCTTTTGGTTTTGTGTTTTTTTTTTTAATTTTTTTTTTTTTTTTGTGTGTGTGTGTGTTTTTGTTGCTGTGTTTTGTTTTTTTTTTTTGTTTTGTTTTTTGGTTTTTTTTTTTTTT